>JAEBDU010000096.1:469323-547063 GCA_016802625.1 Heliconius numata
GAAAAATAGCATACGGGAAGTCCCCTCAGTGGATTTTGATTTAGTTAATTGATAAAATTAGAGACTCGATGTTTTTAAGTGCTATAAATATTTCTTATTATAACTTTTGAATATTTTATTACGTTTATTTATAACCCTATTAGTTAGTTAAAAATGCATTTTAATGAATGCTTGTTAATTTCACATTAAAAGCTGAATGAAATATTGCATAGGTGTAATGTTATGATTTATTTAAAATAATTATAGTGAAATATCGTTTTAAAAACAGGATTTAATGTAATTACTTTAAAAACTTTCTTGATTTATTTGTCGCCTTCATTACAAAGTGCGACTTTTAGTTCCACCACTTGGCACGCGAGTTTTGTAAAAAAGATGGTTAAATTAGAAAGGCACGATTATAAACAGGGCATAATACATGCAATATGGGATATACACGGCAAGGGTAACCTAGTATTAAGACCCTCCGTTCCCATTAAGACACTTTTGTTCCCTGCTTGTCACCGAATTCTGGAGGTACTGCATGTTGAGTGGCGGAACTCAACGCCGTGCTATATATACCTCGTTACCAAAGCGAGGAAATATTAAATATTTCATTTTCTGGAGTAACAACCTGTCACGCTTACTCTCAAAAATAACAATGTCAATTTTGTTCATAACTAGTTGACGCCCGCAATTTTACTTGCGTGGACTTTAAGACATATTTTTTTCCACTAAAAACATTTCCATGTAAAGTGTTTCCAAGATGATGACTCGCACTGCCAAAATGTTTTAGATCTGATATAGAGCCAAGTTTCTATACCTACGCCCTAACTCTAATGGACTGGAACATTTGATTTTTTTAGCTTTATCGTACATAGTGATTAGGCAGAGGGAACCTAGGACACTTTCCGTTTCTTTTTTAATTATTGTACTTTTAGAGAAATTTTCCTAATTTTCTAATTTATGGTCTAAAGTAAGGGTGCGGGCGAAATCCAATTTTGAATAAAAATTACTTTATATTTTATTTTTATTTAGCTTCACGCTTTATCAAGCACATTGCAGGGTAGGTAGAGGCAACCTAGTGCTAAAACACTCCGTACCATTAGATTTATATTATTTGTTGGAATAGACGTAAATAACAAAACCACAACCAGAATCAAAACACTATTAAACTTCCCATATTACGTAACGTGACCTCTCCTCATTACCATAAACATTTGCATAATTAATTGTTTAATCCACTAGCCCTGACAAAAACTATTCTTATGTAAATAAAGGTTTTAGCGACGTGTGCGATTACTTACGTAGTTTACTAGCTTGGTTCATATCTAGTAGAATCTCTCTAGAAATAAATGCTAGTAAAATTGATAACACTATGGGCCTAAGTTGGACGAATTATCTGATTTCTTGGTTTCTAGATATAGAATTTATGTTTAAAATCCATATATGTAACTACATTTTTTTAGCTTCACGCTGTATCACGCATCTGGCAGGGTAGTCAGATAGAATGCAGTGTTAAGCACAATTGTTTTGGAAATGTTGTGTGTTGAGTGATGGAAATTATTACCGTTCTTTATCTTATTACTTAGCGAGAAATTGAAAATTTACTCATTTTCCTGGTCTCGCTCAAGAAACAAGACAAAGAAAGCGCGTGTTTTAACACTAGATTCCCTTTGCCTGCAATATTTCCTATAAACGAGATACAGCGTGAAGCCATTATTATTTTATTAATATTATTATTATTTTTTTCAGTGTCAATAGCAAACGCAATAGAAGTGAACGTAACAGGCAATTGGCGGCCTAACGTCGGCTGGGAGGTGGTGTGCCTGTGGGAGACCTTGGGAAACGACACCCTGCAGTCTGTGCGCCTGTACAATAATGGACAGCAGTTCATGATATATCGACCTGAGGTAATTGTTATTGTCATCAAGACTTACACTGCCGCTGGCAAAGGGGCACAAGCGTGTGAGTGTATATGCGATGGTTGTGAATTCGATTCTCACTTGAGGGAATGGAATCCAGAAATCAGCGAAAAGTGAGAAACGAAAATATCTTAATGGGAACGGAGTAACCTAACAATAGGTTCCTCGATTTCTTCTACCTACGCAGCTACGAATGATATACAGCGCAAAGTCGAAGTCAAAATATCTTTATTCCATAAAAATGCTTAACATTTACTTGTCAAATCAAAATAATAAAAAAAAATTAAAAACAAAATAACCAAAAAACTGTGCAATTTTGACATGAAAAAAGCCCGTTCAAATAGTTAGTTGAGCTCATGAGAAGATCCAGGCAAAGAAACTCATGGCCACGTGGCAAAGCTAATGAATAAATATTAAAAGTTTAAAGTATTATTTTTCATACATTTAACTAAAATAAAAATACCAAAAGAACTCTGCTATCACAACAATCTTTCAAGTATATTAAAAATGCTTTTTCCAACACAATTGAAATAATCTCTTTGTCCGTCAGTATAAAACTATTAGTAGACCTTATCTTCGTCAGCTCTCGTACTCCCAGAGATGTTTATTATGAATGGTCTCGGACAGGGCAATTAATTTACTTAGTATCCTTCGTCCCTTTTTATTTACTTAACAGAGTGGAACGCGGTTTGGAGATATCCTTTTTAGTGTAAAATTGAATATATAGCGTAGATTATCTGTTAAGACAGTTTAGGGATTTTCTTTAGTAAATGTTTCTTTATGGGTATTAAAATATTATTATGTAAACTTTTTTACTTTATAGTCAATAAAAGTCTCTGAGATCATAGCGCGGCGTTGAGTTCCGATGTTTCGAATGTCTCGAATTCAAGTGGGCAATTAAGAAGAAGCTTTGACCGAGATTCTCTCTGTAGTAGAGAAAGAGTCACAAGGCAGTTTTCATTTTGATTTCTCCGCAGTCTATGCTTCAATTCATTATAAACCTCAAAAGTTTGTTTGCTTGAATGCCGTAATATCAGGAGCTACTGGTTCGACTTGAAAAAATAGTTAAAAACTAAAAAAAACGTTAATTTTAATTTTTATTAAAAAATATATAATAATAATTATTATTTATTCGAACTAATACTAAACACATACAAAATGCATTAAAAAAAATACGTGTTTTTATAACATTCTGGTCTCATTTGAATGAGTGTCGACTGTCGAGTGGGTAATCTCTCCTTTCCGAGTATTTTAGCCGGTAACCGCCCGTTTCCTCTCTATTATGCTCTTGTTTACAAGCTTCAGTGAATACCGCTTAGATATTCGTTAGGATGATTCATTACTTGAAATGGTTTGGAAAATTTAAATTAAATTATTGTGATATAGTGATTTTAGATAGTTTTCATGTAAATAGTTGTGTTTAAACTATATACAATTATAATTATACGTATTTTTTATATTTTTAAAGCGTGTGGAGTAACACTACACCTATGAAAAAAAGACTCATAAAAGGTTTTTTTACGTAGTGGAATTTCAAAAGAATGCTTTGATAAGAGCCTATGGCTTAGTGCCCAGAGTGATTAATAGATCGAACTATTTCAAAAGAAGGGGTTCAATTCCCGCTGCGTTCAAATTTTTACACGTTTTCTAAGAAAAAATATTTTTAAGTATACCTGTATGCTGGCGGTATAGATGACGAGGTTTTCCATTATTACAGCTTAGATATATTATTATATATTTTGTTATTAAATTTGACTGATTTTCTTGAAACGTCTTAAATGCCTATTAAATATGTTTTGTACATAGGTTTTAACTAAAATTATATTTTTGTTTGGTAATATCTATAATTAGTTTGACACTTAATTCATCATTGACACAAATTGATAGATACTAAACTCGATTAAAATGTCTTAAATTATTACTCACATATTTTTCGATAACATTACGTACGACTAGACTGGGTAATGGAGAGTAGGGGATTACTCCCTAAATCTCAATTTGGATTTCGAAAAGGTATTGGCACAATAGATAGCCTTAGTGTCCTCACTTCCGAAATTCGCCTTAGCTTTGCTAAGGGCGAATATCTTTTAGGTGTTTTTTTGGACATAAGCTCCGCTTACGATAGCGTCATTCTTTCTAACCTTAAATTTAAAATGCTTAGTCTCGGTCTCCCTCCTAAATTATCCCATTTCATTTTTAACCTCTTTTCCGGCAGATCCATTCAAATCAGACATCAAGGCAAACTTCTTCCTCCAAGAACTCTTTGGAATGGCCTCCCTCAGGGCTCCGTGCTGAGCCCTCTTTTATATAGCTTTTATACCCAAGACCTTGAAAAATCAGTAGATAGCTTTTGCAATATTCTGCAATACGCAGATGATATTGTCTTATATTTTAGTTCCAAAAATATTGTCCAAATTGTAAGTAGAATTAACAGTGCTTTGTATTATTTAGGTGATTGGCTTTCTATGCATGGGTTATCTTTATCAGTCCCTAAAAGTAGTGTGGTTGTTTTTACACGTAAAAGGTATATTCCTGTGGTCAATATTGTCTATAACAATCAAAGTATTCCGGTTCTTAACTGCGTCAAATTCTTGGGTGTGCTTTTAGATTCTAAATTGTCTGGTTCTCCACATATGGAATATGTGTCCAATAAGTGTGAAAAAAATCTTCAAATTTTACGTGCAGTATCCGGAGTTTGGTGGGGTTCCCATCATTTTACGTTAAAACTGTTATATAACGCCATTATTCGTAGCCATTTTGATTATGCTATTTTCTTGTTAGATCCATGCTACAGGTCTGCTTTAACCAAATTAGATAAAATTCATTATAAGGCCCTAAGAATCATCTTAGGGGCTATGAAGTCATCCCCAACAAACGCCATGCAAGTGGAGTGTGTTGATCCTCCGCTTCACCTTCGTCGCCAATACCTTTCTGATCGTTTTATGTCTAAAGTCCTACAGTCTTCATCTCATCCTTTGATTAGGTGTCTTCATCGTATGTCACGTGTCATTAAGTCCCCACGGCACTTTCCTTGTATCTTAAAAAGCTTCCGTAAATTTTCATCCCTTTCAACTGGTATTTTCTCTTCACCTATTCACTCTTTATATTCTATTTCGTTTAGTGCGCTCACGTATAATCCTTCTGTATTAACGAGCCTGGGTATTGTGAAAAACGATCCAGGTGCTAATATAAAATTTCAAATTTGCTTTGCTAAAAATTGGCCAGATTTCATAGGCATATTTACAGATGCATCTAAGTCCCCACATAGTTCCAACGTTGGGGCTGCTTGTTGGATTCCTAAATACAAAATTATATTAAGTTTTAAATGCCCCCCTGAAACTTCTACCTTTTCTGGTGAATGTATAGCTTTGCTTGAAGGCATCTTATTCGCAGAATCGCACAATTTAAAAAAAGTTATAATTTTTACAGATTGCTTGAGTGCTTTACAATCTTTGTTGCAAAATCCTTTCCGTTGCAAATCTAATTTTCACCTTGTATTCAAAATTAGAGAAGCTTTGTATCGTTGCCACGTACAAGGGGTACTCTTATCGCTGGCATGGATCCCGAGCCACTCTGGTATCACAGATAATGACATAGTCGATTCCCTTGCCAAATCTGCAGTGTCCTCTGGGCCCGTAACTCATAATTTTATATATTCCCATGACTTATTGTCATTGTCAAAATTTGATTTAAAGTCATCATGGAATTTTTTTTGGAGTAAATCAATATTAATAAAAGGTAAATATTTCGCTTCTATCCAACCGGAAGTTCCAACCTTTCCGTGGTTCTATCGATATAGGCGCGCTAGTAGATCGGTGACATCTACTATTTGTAGACTCCGCCTAGGCCATACCTGTACGCCTTTACATCTAGCTAAATTAAGGATTAAAGATAATTCTATTTGTGAGTGTGGGTTGGAGGAGGGTTCTACGGACCACGTTCTAATTAATTGTCCAAAGCTTCTGTATTCTTTGTATGATATCCTGCCTTCTAATATTCAACGTCCTATTAATGTAAAATGTTTATTACCTTTAGTTTTTAGTCCATTTATTAGATTGTTAGTTAAGTTTATTGTAAATAATGATATTAAGTTATAGGTGTTCTCTGTGTGTGTTTTTTTTTTGTATTTATTTTTATCTGTACATATTTGTAATGTAAAGTTTGTTTGTTTTAGGTTATTGTTCCAGTTCATCTATCACCATATATATATCAGTTCATATTTCCTCTCAAAATTTACTGAACCATATCACTCGTGTGTTTTCTACTTTACGTGACACTGGCAGAATATTTTGCGCCTGTTATCGCAAAATCAGGCCATTAAAAAAAAAAAAAAAAAAAAAACATTACGTACCTACATAGCATGACGATTGGATCGGGGAGTGGGGAACGGAGTGTCTTAACTATAGATTTTCTCTGCCTACCTTGCCATTTGTAGATTATAGGATAAGGCTGTAATAGAACGAGTTCAATATAAATAATAAAAAATCCAAGCTACAACAAAATATATAGCAAAGCTATGACGTTTTTTATTTTCACGCTGTATCCCGCATAAAGCACCTTGCTTTGCGCGTGGACGGCAGGCAGAAGGAACCTAGTATTAAGACACTTCGTTCCCCATTTTCACGTCAATCGACACGTAATAATTCCGAATTTTCGAATCATTGCATGTTGAGTGGCAGAATCCAAAATCACCGTACTTACCAAAGCGAGAAAATGAAAATGTTAATTCTCCCGAGTGGGAATCAAATCCACAATCTTCGCACTCACAACGTCAAACGCCACCACGTCGATAAATTATAAACAGAACAATATATTATAATAGTTATGGACCTACTTATACATTTTAACAACGTATTTTATTTACATTTCCAGAAACACGGTCCTGCGAAAACTGAAGTATTTCAAACTCTCCAAGCCGGGATGTACGTGGACTGCGCCATAACCAAGGATAGAGGCCAGCAAGGTCTATGTAAAATGCTTTTGGAAATATATCAACCTGGTGTGAATGACTTCTCTTACACTTGCGAGGTATCGGGGGAGAGGCCGATGTTTAGAATTGGGAAGCAGGATTATTTTGTAAGGATATTGGGTAAGTTAATTAATTTTGTTAATTGTATGTATTTAATTATTATAGACGCGTAGGAATAGGAGGGCTTGAATGGCCTGTGCCCATCTAAGAATAACCTGGTTGCCATCCCAGATTTTTTACTAATAAATAATTAAGCCTGAAAATTAGGAAAATATCATTACATGAAGAATGAGGACAGTTATGGTGCAAGGGCACATCGTGTAAAGACGACAGGTTGTGGGTTGGATTCTCACTCGAGGATTTTTTTCATTTCTTCCTTTTCTGTCAAGGTAAAGCGAAGCGATGAGTTCCGCCACTCAATAAACAATACCTTTAAAATTCGGCGGAAAGTGTAATCTGTGTGGGTAGTATATAACACTACACTATATTTTTTCTTTTCACATATTAATAATCTTTTATGATTGTTCGTTCAGTTCCACCATCAAACGCAACATTAGTGAGTAAAGTGCAGGAAGGATCGTCACCACCTCGTGTTATGTTGAACTGTTCTTCAACAGGACTGCCTGCTCCGAGGTTACAGTGGACTATTGATAATGATAAAGTAAGTTGTTATATAGTTAAAAATAACATTTTTTTGTGAAACTATGTATTTGAAACATAAGTTAATTCTATTATTTTTAAAGGTTTTATAAAATAACAACCGTTTGCGCTTATTTAAAAAAAATATATTCTATGAATAACTAAAAAAATATTTAAAAAACTACTATACTAGCTTGACAATATATTTTTTATATTGTTGAGGCCAGCCTTAGCGTAAGGGTTGTGTGTTCGATTTCTACTCAAGGACATTAAATATTTCTTATTTTAATTTCCTCGCTAGAGCGAGAGCTTGCTAGAGCAACGCGGCAAAGCCACAACTTGCCATCAGAATTTGGCGTAAATTGGAAAACAGGGAATTTCTTAATGGGAATATTCCCAGGTTTCCCAGGTTCCCTCTATTTATCTTAAAAACCCTACTATGTGCGGGATGCAACGAGAAGCTATAAAATTTTTCCTATTATATTAATTCCAGTTACAAGCAGATTTCACGGATCGACACTGGAATGCAACCTCTAAATTGTGGTACGTCTGGTCGTACCTGTCTTATGTTAGGACAAACGACGCCATAGTAAAATGTACGCCTGAGGTTATATCCAATAAAGAATTTATTAGGGGAGAACCTGCTGAATACAACTCTGCTTTTAAATTTGGTAAGTAATTATTAACAGTTAATAAATTTAAATTTCAAAATTATTAATAAAACAAAGAACTTATTAAATTTTATTGAAATAGGAAATTAAGAATTATTTGAATTTGTCTTGGCAAAAATTAAAAAGAGACAGGTATAAATTACATAATGTACTTTCCGCGGTTAAGTTCCGCCACCAAACATGTATTATCTTCAAAATTGAATGAAACGTGGGTAACGGAGTGTCGTAACACTAGTTGAACCCGTTTTTCAATACCAATGTTATAAAAATAATAAACACTAACTATAAACGTAATTTTATTAATTTCAGGTACAAACCTAGCATTACTTATATCAATATTACCACTTCATAATATTTTCTATACAAGATAATAAATAAAAACGGATGGAAATACTTAATAAAACTAAATATATAGACATATCGTTTTTATTTCAGTAGAATCGTTGTTGACTTATAAATATTAAGGTGGCACTACACTGTAGGAAATAAATAAAAAAATATTATAATGTATTTTTATAATTAATTAATTTTAATATTGTTACTGTTTTTATTAAATAAGTCAGTGTAATCCCACCTTTAGTAAATAAGAATTGAAGTCGCCTCCACACTGTTTTTAATTATATAATATTTTATTATTATTTAATCTTGCAGTACATTTTCAGACAAAAAAACGAAAAAAAAACAATTTAATCAATTTTGTATGTATTATACAAAAAATATACTGCAATTTATTATACATACATTTATCTAGAATCTAGATAGACATATTGTATTTAAGTAGAAATGCTACACAATGGACACTGACGAGTTCTAAAAATTCTTTATAAACATCCAATAATACTATTTTATTTCTATATCAAATGAAACATGGAAATAGAAAATTGGTTTAAATTAATTTTTAGAAAATAATAATAAAAAAACATATTACGATGGTTACGGCTAATTAGCGCGGCGTTAAGTTTTGTAATTTATTATAATATATTTTTAATGAGTTGATACTAAGGAGAGTGAAATATCATAAGGTTTTCTTTTTCTAGTAAAATACAATAAAATTTATTAATATAAATGTATAATAAATAAAAAAAATCTTATAATAAAATAATAACCAATTTTCTAAACCACATCAGTGTGGAGGTTATGCTTATATTGTATTTGGCATTTGGATAGGAATTTACATAGTTTTTTAGTTATTTTGTTTATGTAACATATATTTTTTTAATATAGAATAATTCGAATAAAACTTTAGTATGAACGACATCAGCTTAGAATGCTAACATGCTAACAGTCTATTAAGGAAATTCGCAGAAGAGAAAAAAAATAAAAAATATAAACTATAATATACCCATACTTATATTATTCAAGGTTTTTATAATTTCAGAAATTGATTAGTGTGACAACACTATGGGAAATAAAATAAAGTTTCGTATTATATAAAAATGCACATACCAAAAACGCATTTAGCTGGTCACTCTATAAGCCGACTAAGAGATATTTGTATATCATAGGTATATTATATTATATATGGGCAATACTTTTTTATAAAAGAAAAGAACAATTGTGCGATTTCACGAAACATATTACTTATTTAAATGATTTAATTAAAAATATTTTACTTTCGCTGTTTGAATATACAAAATCCAAGTTTTCATAATTTTAATTTAAATTCAGTTAAAATGTAAATAAATGATAATTTTTTAATGTTATAAATAATCTTTAATATTTTTATTAAGATATATATATATATATATCTATTTACGGGTTACTTCAATAGCCGACCACAAATTTACAATATATCATAAACAGTTTATATTCTATTTGGACAATAATGTTAAAAAAAAACTTTAGGTATAATGGACTTTAATTCGCACTCAGAAAGTTTACCTAGCGTTTACCTACAATTAAATTTGTAACATTACATTAAATATAACTTTATAACATTGCCATCGAGGCACAGTACCCGACTATAAACCTGCGTTCTCTACTCTGCTATTTGCAGTCAAAGCTGATAAAAAATTATATCCACAACTTTAATAAGAATTAAATGCAAATTTATATATCTGAGTGCGAACGTTAAAATTAACTTAGGTAAATAAATGTTTGACTAGGTCATAGATCAATGTAAACATGGATATATTTAACTAGAAAGGACAAGATTCACTACAAATATCCTAGCTTTTCATAATATATAGAGGCAAATGAACCAAAGGAGTTTTTTTTATAATTACTTACTTTAAATAAGTATATACTTAAATAAAATAAAATTTTATGGAATTTAAAACATAAGTACCATATATGTATATTTAAAAATAAAAGTTTCACTCACTAAAGATTATTAGGCTTAAAAAATTAACTTAATTATTTCTAAACGAATGGTCCAATATATTTAAATATGCACAAACATTTACGTATAGTTATAAAATATAAGGACAAATACGAAGACAATGGATGAACGAATGGATTAATTTACATTTCTTAATTCAAAGAATTAGGGTGTTTATAAGGTTTATAATATTATTATATTGTTAGCGTACTCGTAAGACGGCATGTATTTTTATCGTGTTAAAAACGCTAACCGCATCCGATTTCTAACAATATTATAAATTATAATTATTATATTATAAACATTATAAAGACCTGAACGAATGACGGTAAATTAATTTATGCGGCTGTTAAATGCATATTGCATATTAATAATGCACTCAAAACTTCATCCATTCATGCCTTCACTAAAATTTAAAAAACAACTATTTTTAACAATATGGTATAACATATTTAAATATAGTAAAGGTTTATATGTTATATATTAATATAAAATACAAGGACAAACACACAGTGAATGAGTGAATCTACATTTATTATCACAGCATCTCCATCTAGCCTACGTACTAACAATTTACTTTAACTTTTAATCATTTATTAGAAATTTAGTTATTAATTAGAATGTTGTTAGAAATAAATTTAATATTTATTGTAAATATATTTAGTTTGAATAAATTAATTTTATGAAATAAACAGTGTTTTTTTCTTAAAACTGAGATACCGAATTTTATCAAAAAAAAACAAATTTAATTTAATTAAATTTAATTTTTTTTTTTTAAGTAATTTAAGTATTTAAGTAAACCCTGCTCACAGAAAGAAATGGTAAAGAGTAGTAAAAATTCGCAAGTAATTAGAATGCACATAAATAGTCAACAATACTTCTGACCTATTTTAAAGGAAACAATTCATTTATATCTTGTAACAGATATTGATTATATCAAAACAAATATAAATAATTGTTTTATTAAATTGGCTGAAACCATAGTTATCATGGAATGGATATTATCTTTAAAACGATATATTATTAGAACATGAAAGTGATTGATTAACACGTTGACGGACAATTGCGGCTATAGCCGTCAAAGCGAAGTTCACAATGTGGCATGACTGCTATAGCCGTCCAAAACGAAACGGTCGTTTTTAGACACTACGGCTATAGCAGCACAAATGTGCACTTACTGGCGTATACGTAGAAGCATAGTGTCGTGTTTTGAAAACATCTTTTTAGGTTGAAGTTCATATTTCACCTGTTATACGAGTTGCAGATTCAGTATGCACGTGGTTGTGAAGGGAGTAGTGCGATCGTGTTTTCTATTGAATTTATAGTTCTTATTGATACTTTTAACGATATTTATTATTATTTATATAACTATACTGGTATGTATTTGTTTATTATTCATTTTATACTTTAAACAGAAATAAAAAAACAAAATTTAGCATTTTAGGTTAGGTTAACGATACTATAGGTTATACTGTTTACTTTTTTTTTTGGTTTTACATTTGAAATATAAATAAATAATGATAATGTAAATGATAAATATATATTATATATATAATATACAATAAATAATAATACAAAATAAAATGTTTTATTCAATATTTACAGAAAATGCACAGTTGGGAAAAAGATCAGGCTAGGCTGCTAAAGATTGTTGAGGAAATGAAAAGTGTCAATTTTCGAACTTCGCTTGTTCCTACTGTCCGTCAACGTGTTAATAAGTAATAGTAAGCGGGCGAACCCGCGAGCGGGTCGCTAGAACCTAAGTAAATTTTAAAAAAGATAAAGTAAATTGTCATACGAAACAACCGCACTATATTTCAGTCTAGTTGATTTAAGATTCAAACATCTAAAAGGGACTAGAAATGTCATTTACAATTAAAAAAACAACATTAAATAACTATAATTACTAATGTACGAATAATCTTATTTAAAGTATTTTTTTATATATATATATATATGTAATATTACATATGACGAAGAAATTGTGCGTCAAAATTCATAAATTACTATTTAATTCTAATAATTACGAATATTATGAGAAGTATTTGACTGCAGGAATGTCAAATATATACATTGTTTAACCGACCTCTGTAAGAAAAGGAGGTTATCAATTCGACTGTATTTTTTTTATGAAATCCTAATTCTAGTAATATTATGTTCTAAATACATTTTTTACACATTTTTTTATGTTGAAAGAGAGTTTGTAAGGGACTAAAAAGTTCCTTAAATATAAAAATGTCTTTTTTGTATATAAATCAGAACAAAAATCTATTCCATTTCAATGAGTTTTGCAATAACAATTCGTTAATATCAAAACTACAAAATTATTGAAAATTAATATTAGTTAATTAAGTAGCACATGTTGGTGATTAGGTTCTAATTAAGAAAATATTGTAAACTTTTACGAATTTTTTTGTGTCATTAAATCATGCTCATAATTGAAAAAAAAATCTTATGTCAAATAATTAAATGCACATATTTGAAGGAACGCAACAATTTAAAAAGAAATTTAAGTTTTTTTAACCAAAATATATCTCTTATTTGGTGAAATAAGCAGAGAGGGAATAGCACTTTTCCTGGGAAAACAAGTTAAATATAATATCAATGTACGTAAGACTTTACAAACTGAACCTCCTGCAATATTCCAAACAAAGTGCATATACGTCGTTGTTACCCCAAATAATCAACATATAATATATTTCCCGCAGCCTTAATTATAAATTACAAGTCCACAAACACTGTTTATTATTTTGTATTAATATTTTATTATTTATGATAATATTAATAACATGATGGCACTTGTAACAATCTTTTGAAAATGTATTAATTAAAAATATTTGTTTTAGAAAACATACTAATATGAGTCTAGTCGTGGCGCAGTGACACAAAGTGTCACTGTGCGTTGAAATATAAACTCAACTTGAGTTTTTATTTCAAAGAGTGGAATAATTAAAATTATTATAAAACAACATTATTGTGAATACTTCGTTAAAATGGAAAAATTAAGGTTTGATTTTAAAATGCGAGGAGCGTCAGATGGAAAAACAACAATATTGTGCCTAACCTCAATCGGCACACTTGATGGTCGTTCTTCTGCAATACCGGATGAATACCAACCAATAAGGTTACACAAAGAATTGATAACGTCACAAGTGTATGACAGAGTGAAAAACACATTGGTAAAAGAAATCAATTCAGGAAAGTTTGGATAACCTTAACAGAAAATATGAAAATGGTTTATTTTGATGAGGAAGATAACTTATTATTTGAAAATCGTTAATAAGAGGAGATTCCATAAAATGCGGCAGAAATATCTACTGCGAGCCCTTCAGAAGACACAATAAAGAAGCTGTTAGAAAAAGTTTTAGAATCGAAAGAACAAACTTCTGAAGTTAAAAACTTAAACAAAATTGCTAATGCTTTCATGATTGAAAAATTTGATGAAAAAACCTCCAATGCAAACGCAAGCAAATGGATTAACCAATTTGGAAAAGAATGTGATCACTGTGTAGTGGTAGAAGACAGGAAAAAAATTGAAATCTTGAAGTTTTACCTTGAAAAATGTAGTGCTGACTGGTACACTTGCATGATTTTAAAATACTCGATAGAATCAGAATGGAACAACTGGAAAAAAATATTTATTGAAACTTTTGGGAACAAAGGTTGGTCTCCTATAAGATATGCTTTTAACTTCAAATATCAATCAGGTTCCTCGCTTGAATATGCCCTGAGAAAAGAAAAGTTACTACTTCAACTCATGGATGTTGAAAATGCAAGGATACTGAAACACAGATTGATCTTATCGCTCTTGGGTTACAAAATTACGCATCTGACAAAATGGACCGAGAAACACTTCAAGAAACTCGAGATCTTTACAATGAAATAAATAAATTAGAGCATCTTGTCAAGAAAAATGTTAATGAAAAAAAAGGAAAACCTTTCTTCGATAATAAACAAAAGAAGGCATGCAAGCAAGGCGTGAGAAGGCAAACAAAGGGAAACGATTTCTAATTCGCTGGGTTAGAGAAAAAGAAGACATAAACAAGAAAATAGGATCATTTAAATCTGTAAACAATAACAATTTTCATATAGCGAAATTAATTCCAGCAACTAACATGATTTGACGAATAGTCACATAAATATGTGATTATGTGATTGTTCTCCTTCGAGGGGGGAGATATAAAAAATAACGATCCTAATTTACTCGAAGCCGTGTTTCCAATGTCTGCAATGTCAGTTGTAACGTAAAATATTAAATTTTTATAAAAATAACAAATGGATTAACAAATCACCTGGAGTAAAAGCTTTTATGTTGTTTTATGTTTTTATTGCAGGTGAGACTATTTCTTACTTATGTATCTTTTAAATAGGAATAAAATTATAAATAAACTGTTTTTATTGCAGAAACCCAACTTGAGTTTTTATTTCAAAGAGTGGAATAATTAAAATTATTATAATGCTATTAAATACTTTGTCATAAATATATATTAATATTGTGTATTTTTGTAGTAATTATTATAATTGAATATAAAAAAGTTCATACATCGTTTTTAGTTGTAGTTTTTGATAATTTCGTGATATAAAAAATACAAACATATACGTCGTATAATTAATTAGTATATACTAAATGTAAGAAATATGTAAAATCGACCCTGCTTTTTTTTAAATTTTAGTACAATAAATTGTTACAAGTGCGCAAATATATTAAATAGAAATTATTATGTTTTAAATTCATTAAAATGTATTGTATAACTAGTTTGTATTCCAGTAAAGAAATATATCGAATAGTAGACTTTTTATGAATAATACAAATAATAATTAATGTATATATAATTTAGAACATAAAAATAATTTGTACTAATCAATTCAGTTTATTATTAAACTTAATAAAATTATTTCAAACAGGAATCATATTTTGAGGCATTTTAATGAAAAATTGAATTGTTCTTAGAATTGACATATTTTGATTATTACAATAATTATAAATCTATTTCATAGCAGTCTGATAAATGTGTGTTAATTTATCAGAAGCTTATTAGAATTTCACATTCTTTCTTATTGAAATGGAAATAAATACATTTTCATATAATATTTTTAAAGTGTTATTACTTTTTAGAATTCAAAATTACTTTTTAGAAATTGTACAAATAATTACTCTCTTCTCCCAAAATTTTTATACATTTTCTAAGAAAAGTATTTATATACATATTTATTTTAAATATAGTGTCAAGTAAATTAACAAAAACTTATCAAATGGTAATATCATAGATTGAGCGGACGCAAAATTAGGTATAACATATAGATTTTTATAATTACAATAATTATTATTCAATAGATAAATTTAAATAGTATATGCATCTAAGTAAAGTAAAGGAAAATATTTAAAAATGTATTCTAGAATATTTATTGACAATTAAGAGACATGGGTTCGTTTCCCATTACATTATTTTTTTTAATTATAAATGTTTATAAATATTCACCTTTCCTTAATGTATCAATAATATTTTGGTTGGCATAAAATATATTTACTAAGCGGCAAGTAAAATTTAAATTTTCTCTTCAAAATATTTCTAAAATAATAATTAATAATTATGCAATATAATTTATTTTTATTTATTCCATTTGTTAGGACTTTAAGTTTCCACGTTTGTATTTCATATTATAGATAATATAATATTATATTAATTATTATTATTCTAGCGTTAATATTTGAGCTATTTTCTTAAGCAAAATGTTTCTTTGGTAAATATTATTTTATATGCTTATTTAAAATGCTAATAAGATTTAGTAATAAATAGACCGCCATTTTACAATTTATTAATATTATTGAACTCAGAATCTTCTTTTAACTAATTCAACTAATGTTTCAAAATATAAGATGGACTGATTGAAAAAGAAATACTTTTTTTCCTATCAACATTTTAATAAGCATTGACTTTGGCAAAATAATCCTTAAAAGCTATATAAAAATAATATTTGTACGACCAATATTTAAATACTAATATATTAATTGAACAAAAAAAATAAGTTGACTAGACAATTTTAATAATAACATTAAATTTTTCAGTCATTTTTCTAATAACACTATTATAGAGTAAGTTTGAATAACAATTGATTATTAAGTTATTTTGGTTATTGTTATTTTAATTAATGAAATGTTATTATAGTTAGTGTTATTTTAATGAAGGGAACGTTATTTTAGTAATTATTGAAATATTATTAATAATTAGGGTGCTGTTTGCAACCAAGCGCGTAGACCTTTGGCTCTTTCTGCGACTCCGTCTGAATCTTGCAAAACCGGATCAGGCTGGAAATTGGATTTTAAGTTGTTTTTGTAATATACATATATTTTTAATGCCTCTCGCTGTATCCCGCTTATGGAAAGAAAACAGTGTTAAGACACTCAGTTCTCCACACACTGCACAATCTTAGAAACTGTGTAGAGTGGCGGAGCATAAAGTCTTGTTACCCCTGCGGGGAAATGAACATGAATCGCTTCCTTAAGTGGAAATCGAACCCACGATAATTAATTATTTACTAAATATCATCATACTTACAGCTGATAGTGTCATCCTGGTATGTGAAGTAGTCGGCATGTTACAGGAACTCGTTTCAGGTGAGGCTGAAAATTAAAGAAATATAAATAAAAGAAATATAGGTGGGGATCGGAGTGTCTTAGCACTAGGTTCCCTTTGCTTACCCTACTTTATGGTGATTGCGAATGCGAATATTAAGAAATAGACAAACACATACACAAAACTCACCAGTATTACCCCTCGTTCTGTAACTCGGTCGCCGCGCATCTAAGGCCCGCCATATATCGCGCACGTCGGCGTGCAACGCACGCAGCGACCGTAACACAGCGCCGCCAGCTATCTCGCCGCCATCTGGATTGTTGTGGTCATTGTCGTTGTCAGTGGCTGATGAGGGGTCACTTGTTGTTGCTTCTTGCTGGAATTGTTTAATCCTTTTATGAATAGTTTTTTCACGATTTAAAAAAGTTGTGAAAAGACTTTTGTATGTTAAAAATAACACGGAAACAAAAAGGCCCGCTCCAGTCTTTTTCAAAGGTTTCATTGTTACAAATAACTAAAAATGTATTTGCGTAAAATTGATTTAAAAATAGCAGAGTTTCTTGCGCAGGTACTTCTCAGATCTAAAGCATAAACTTTTGTGATGATGTGCAGAGTTAATTATAAAATATATTGCTATAACTAACAACAGGCTGACAAAAACGAACATATAGTACGAACATATTCGCATGCACTTCTAAAAACATATAAAATTATGTATTGAAAAATGTAAATAATTCTGAAACAATTCTAGATAAAGAGGACTGTCAATTATACAAATAAATATATATAAATATATTTAAGGTTCTACTAAAAAAAAGAAAATATAAAATAATGGTCTGAATAGATACAAACATTTAACAACATATTATACAGGGTGGAATTGTCAGCGCCACTTTAAATGAAACCACAGTTTTAACTACTCTATAAAAGCCTAATATAATTCGGAAAAAAAAAAATTCCCAAAAATGAAAAAGTTATTTTTTCAAACAAAATAAATAATAAAATTATCGTTTTAAAATAAAACGCCATTTGTAAAGTATAACATAGGCACGCACACACTTACCTGTCAAATCGGAAACGTCGCACACGTATGTGTGCGTCACACGAAATACAGGTATGGATAAAAATCGTGAAATGAAAAAAAAATCCTACGTCCAAACTGTTGAGGTACTTTGATTAATTTCTTAGGTGTGGATTTGAAATATATTACTCTATATGCAGTTTCAATAAAAGAAGCGCTGCCTCTTCCACCCTGTATATAAAAATAACAAACAACAAGCAATGTTCACTAGAAATGGTGTTGTATCGACTCACAATACAGAGTACCCAGTACAAGATACAAATATCTCCCTCGACTACCCTACCCGTTATAAGCATCATTATTTATATTTTAAAATTCATAAAAATATTACAATAAATACACTCCCTTTTTTACGTTTAATAATAATAATTTCCAAAAAATGATGAAAATAGTTACGAATGAAGAAACTTCATAGAAATAAAAAGGCTAAAAATTACTAAACCCTACATATATCGTGGCTATATATACTTGGCTGAGCGTCTGCAAGGCGTAGTAGAGCCCGTGCGATGTGTCGCAGCCTTACTTCCCTCACCCTTAGGGGTGCTCAGGAATAGTGCAAAGAACAAAAATGTCACGAACGAACTAACTTCGTATAAAAAAAAATTCAAATAAAAAAAGGACAAAAAAGTACTGAGCAATCAGTATAGATCATACATATTCGGCTAGAGCATATATATCATACAAGTATATTCGGCTGAGCGTCGGCAAGGCTACGTAGAACTCGTTCTAAATGTCGCAGTCTTTTTTCTCTTCTACAATTTCGGCATGGTGCAAAAAACACCAAAAAAGGTACGAACTAAATCTTAAATGTACAATTACTCAAATAAAATAGACAAAAAATTCTCAGCACCTATCATAAAGTATTGAGCATATATGTCTCATGCCTGTATATTCGGCTGGGCATCTACGAGGCATCGTAGTTCTTGTTCTACATGTCGCAGCCGTTCTGCCCTAGCTCTTTCTGCCCTAGAATGGCTCGGGTACGATGCAACAAATAAAAAAAATCTTAGGTAAAATGACTCAAATAAAAAAAACGAAAACTGTTAAGCACTGAGCATAGAGCATTGAGCATATATCATGCCTGTATATTGGGCTGAGCATCTGCAAGGCGTCGTAGCGCTCGTTCGATATGTCGCAGTCTTATCTCCTTCTCCCCTAGAAGCGCTCGAGCGCGGTGTAACGCCACTTCTAGTTCTGTGGCTTCACGTTCCTCCTATATATTTATATACTTATATATTTATATATGTTTATAATATATTGTATTAAATATTCTCTATTTCATTCTATTAGTTTTATTTTATAATTACTTACATCTTTATATAAATAAATACTATATTATACTACTATATTATATTCATTTTTTTTTTAAATACGCACGCACACACAAAAATATCACCACACATATAAATACATAGACTAAAAACCCAACTCATAATTACTATTCATACATTCTTTAATTAAATTACATGTTATACAGTATGATCAACGAGTCGTGGCTGCCTTGTAGTTAGCTGTAGATGGCAGAAGATATTTGATTTTAAGTTTCTTTTTACTTTTTTTAAAAATCCAGAAAGCTTAACTTCAGACCAGCAACAACTCTTCGACTTTAAATTACGTTATTTCTTACAAGCAACTGACGGGCGACTTGACCCGCTTAATGTTATTAAATTATAGCCAAATTATACAAAATGTTTACATAAATTGTAACGTATGTGTTATTCTGATGTAATAACTACATCACTGTTGCGTGAAATTGGATCAAATATCCATTCTCTCAAGCTTTCACATTTATAATATTAAGTAGGGATTTACCCTTATTAAAAATAATAATAAAATCCATTTAAATATTATAGCTTACAGACGGAGCCCTATGAGGTGAAACCGAGGCCCTAGATTCCCTTAAAGCTGCTTTCCTCGTTTTCAATACTGCTCGAGCTCTCTTCATACCTTCTCGCTCCACTAATGCTCGGTGCCTAACAAATTCTAATTCTGGCGTATCTACTGTCACTGGACCTAAAAAATTAAAAATTTAAGTGTAGAAATTAATTTAATTTAAAAAAACAGCTTCACGCATTATCACGCATAGCAGGGTACGCGGAGGGAACCTACACTATGTTTCCCACTTTTCATCCATTTTGCAATATATTTTCCGTTCATTTTGTGTGTTGAGTGAACAGAGACAGGAAATAAAAATAATACACGTCGATAAAATGTTATTGATTATTATTTTTAGCTTCACGCTGTATCCCGCACATAGCAGCATAGGCAGAGTGAACTTGGGAACCTACTATGTTCCCATACTCTAAGACACTACCGTTACCCATTTTCCGCCGAATTCTGGAGTCATTAAGTGTTGACTGGCGAAACTCAACGCTGCAATGATTAGTATTATTATTATTTATTCTCGCTGTATCCCGCACAGAGCATTAAAGGCAGAGGGAACCTAGTGTTAAGACACTCCATGATTATTACCATTACATAAAACATTACAGTTATATACCTAATTCAGCAAAAGGATAACGCAAGCTATATGATGGCTGACATGCCAAATCCGGGAACTGATCTTCTAAATCATCTAATTTTCTTAATTGCTGCCTCAGAGACTCCAGGGGACTGGACCAGCCTTCTCCACGTCTGGAATATAATATAACTAAGGAATGAAATAGAAAAAAATAAAGATTTTTGTAGTGTAAACATAGGGGTAAACTCTGAAAGTTAAAAAACATTGTTATATTCTTATATTCTTTTTGTATAGTTTTCGATATATAATTACAAAAATACAATATATTTTAAAATTTTCTTTTAAGTAATTATAAGTGCTTACATGTAAAAGTATAAAATAAAATTAACTTTGGTACCCAGACAATGGGCGTCGTTGACAAACAACGTCATGGGTTCATTCCACGACTTTCGCGTTTACAATCAGACATGGCCCCTTTGCACCACAACCGATTTAAACTTGTAGGAAAAAAAATATACATACTTAGGTGAATAATTAAGACGAGATGTTGATGCCGATTTTAACCTGGTGAAACATCTTCTTCGGCCATGACCTGTAAGTAAAATTAAGATTAATTATATTATTTAAAAAATTAAAGAAGTAAACAAATAAACTCGCTTAAAGCCCGTGTTTTCTCGTCATTTCAATCTCCTGTTAAGGACATTAATTTAATGTTATAAATACAAAAAGAAGGATAATGAAAATCCATGTGGCTGGCTAAGAGTGTGCGTGCACTAGTACTGTTATTATTAAGTGCAGTTTCTATGTACAAAAATAATACCGTTTCCATTAATAGTTTCTTTGGGTTTCTCATCAGCTGTGGTAGCGTCTGAAGAATCCTGACAGTCAGTGGTCGCTCCTAAAATATAAAATATGTAAATAAAGAATTTATATTGTAATATAAATAATATTAATTTATCAGTATGTAGAATAAATTATTTTTAATCAGGTACACTTATCCCGGCGTTTAGTCGTAGTAATTGGCGAACCGATCAACAAATAATTAGTCTAATACTGGTTGAGAGAAAAGGACGAAGTGTTTTAATACGTTCAGATCCATACTATAGTGTCGGTCACAGTACGTTCTCGGTCCGATGTTAGTCTCCGCTCGCCTGAAGATATCTGCGCAGATATGGTTTTAAATGGCCACGACTCTTCGACCATATTGTATTGTATATTAAATTAATACTAACCCCCATCTCTATCTCTGTCTCGTCGTCTTCGCGGCGGTTCTCTAAACGCGACATTATTACGCTTGTTTCTGGAATGTTTCATGGCCGACATTTGTGACGTGTCTGATTGGATTGTCTAAAAAATAGACAGAAAATGATGTATATGTTATAGTCAAACCTCGAAGCTCCTGTTTACATAGGTTTGACTCGACAATTCTTGGACTTAAGGCCTTGGTCACTAACAGAATTTTTAGGGCCTGCCATGCCAACGCCGGCTACGCCCGCTTAAAATAGAAATATTACTAAAGAAATTGAATTTTTTTGGGTTCTATTACGTTACTAAAAGTTCCCAATAACATTTTTTTTAAATATCTTCCAAGTAACGACACCGACCCTCTTACGATTTTATTATAAGTATAGATATAAATTATTATTTATCAATTTATAACTCACATTGTCCCTCCTCAATTTCCATTCATCATTATTATTTTCCGACTTGTGGGCATTACTTTCAGAATACGATGTTTCATTGTCATTAAATTTTATAGTAGGATTGTTGTTTTTGATTCGAGGCGGCTCCATTTCAACTACAACACTAACTGACGTCTCGTTTAATTCTTTACACCTGTAACGAATAGCAAATTATAGTAAACGTTAGACAAAAACATACTTCACTATGCTTCAGACAAACTGATATAGACAAAAGTGGTCCAACTATTTGTGGAACATATAACATGGTCCAAAATTTCATCGTTTTCTAGATATTGGCCATTTTTTTATCATATTAAGGTGTTAAAAAAATGAGGCAGCCGTGGAGCAGGCGCACAAGACTGATACTGTAAACGTAACGATCTTGGGTTTGATTCTCACTCGGGGGAATGAAATATTTAATATTTTTATTTCCTCGCTCTGGTAGAGGCAAAGCGCAGCATTGAGTTTCACCACTTAACTCGCAACGCTTTGAGAATTCGGTAGAAATGAGGAACGTATTGTTAAAAAAAAATATTGATTAGAAAACATATTTTAACATATTACCTCTCTAAAGACTGATTCGCTTTGTGTGAATTAGACTTCTCCGTTTCCGAGCCCGTCGTCATACTCATTTCACGCCTCTTATTGCGTCTTTCTATGGACATCTGAAAAAACATATATATAAATTCAAATATAGTGCTCAAGGTATTGTACTGAGCTTTGCATTAGTGTGAGTGTTCATATATCGTGTAGGTGTGACGTCACGTGTATAGCCTTAACCGATTGTTGTTAAGCGCCCCTGCTCCGCTCCTCTTCCCTCCCCTCTTCTGGCCTTCGACGCCACGGTTTATCTTGGTACCAGGGTGGGTACTACAATATGACAATCACCTTAACATCATGCTTGAGCCGCGCGTACTTCTCCTTCAGACACCTGTACTTGTCATGCAGCGCGCGATCTCCCCTCTCCCCGCGCTCTCCCCGCGCCGCCGCCGCGCGCTCCCCCGCGAACCGCGCGCGTACCTCTTCTATGTGGCACGCGTGTTGAGTGCGCAGACGCTCCACCTGGGGAGGATGTACGTATATTACTATATTGAAATAACGGTTTTTGTTATTTATTATTTTGATGTTACATGATATAACAAAGTGAAGGACAATTTCATACAACTATAACTTAATTTTATTGAATTTTGGACTGTACAAATGCTTAGAATACTCAAGAATGCACCAACAGTTGTGTAAACATAATCAAAATACTTATATCGCACCAGTATTTATGCAAAATCACTTAGAACACACACAGCATACTCAATATCTCACCAACTTTAATAGATAATAAAAATATCTTGTCCTTAACACAATAGTTGCCTTAACATTTATTTATACTATATGCTGCTCCAAATATCCTTATTTAGCATTGCCCCTTTCCCCACGCACCGCTCAATCGAGACATTTAGTGTTGGTAGCGAAACTCAACGCCGCGCGGTTTTGTTGTCAGACCAAGAAAATAATGTATGTATCTCCCCGAGTGGCTATCGACCCCACAGCCGTCACCGTAATTAAATAAACCTATAAATACACTCTACCTCAGCCCTATAATCGTGTCTTAAATCCGTTATTCTATTCGTATGTTCCTCCCTCAACTTCTCTATAGTCGCTCTGTTCTCTTCTATCATATGAGATCTTTCTCTATTTAAATTTATTTGTAATTGACTGTGTATATCTGACAGGGCACGTTCATTTTCTGTAAATAAAAAAAACAATAAATTTATCAGTGATAACAATAATTATTAGAGTGTATAAGTAAATACAATTAATAGGATCTTTGATTTTCGTAATTATTACACATTTTGTGACTGTAAAGGAATGGCTGACTGGCTGATTGATAGACTTATAGATTCAAAGGTGTATAGATATAATAATAGAACTGATAGAACTAACAAAAACGTGTTATTTTTTTTTAGATAGAAAAAAATACTGACCAATTTCCAACTGCTCTCGCATTTCATTGAATTTATCACTATAATCTTCTTTTAGTCGCGCCATGTCATTTTTATGCTGTTTTTCTCCTATTTCAATTTGATTCTCGAACCTTCTTTGCATTTCTTTTAATTTGTTTTCTAATTCTTCTTTATGTATGTGTTCAGCTTCGGATAGTGCCTGAAGTAAAAAAAAGCATAAACTTTTTTTTCTAAAAAAAGTCTTGGTTTGTACTATCATGTAAAAGTGCTAATAATCTTTCAATATAAAAATTTTAGTTTTTTTTTTTTTACACAGTTTAATTTTTTTTATACAGAAGAAAATTCTAACATTAAGCTGTAATAAATAACAATTAATTATATTTGTATACTTATTTGGAATTTAAAAAACTAGTCAAGTGCTTGTCGGATTAGCCCATCCAGGTTCCATACCAATATCATGATAGTAGGTCAACAGGAAGTACAACTTATAAATGTTGACAAACTTAAATTTGCATGAATTTGGTATAAAACGAACTACAAGTATATTTTGTAGTGATTTTTTTATAATGTACCTATAAATTATCAATTTTCGGATTTTTTCCGATTTGTACTGCAAGTTCTTGTGCATATTTCATAATACTAAGTCAATGGGAATTACTCCATAGGTTTTGATTACGCGACGGTTTTATAAAATATACTAGAAATAAAGCATAAATGCAATAAAAAATTGCGTTGACGGCTAACAAATTAATCTTAAAGTACGAAACCCTAAAAACAAACCAAAATAAACTTACTTCATCAATTTCCCGTCGATGTCTATCACATTGTTCAGCCAATCTCAATCTTTTGTCATG
The DNA here is from genome assembly GCA_016802625.1 of Heliconius numata. NCBI lineage: Eukaryota > Metazoa > Arthropoda > Insecta > Lepidoptera > Nymphalidae > Heliconius > Heliconius numata. The sequence continues at coordinate 494,435 of JAEBDU010000096.1, forward strand.
TAGAAACTTCTCTTCTGAGTCTTTCAATTCCTCCTGCAATTCAGCCCTCATTTTTTTTTCTTTCGCAGTAAATTCCATTCTTATTACTTCTAATTCCTTTTGTAAGGACAATTCTAATCGCCTTCTTTCATCCTGTTTGTTCCTTTCGAACATTTCTCTAAAACCCATATCGGGTAATAACGGTGATTTTATTGGTTTCTGGTCTTCTTGGCTCTCAAATTGATACACAACTACTACGTTGTCCGAGCTAGATTTCCCTTGAGATATAATAACACCATCTAACCTAGGACTTGTTAGATTTTTACCTAAACTCGAACCAGAACCTGATGTTTTTAATGGATTTACTATAGATTTGCCTAAAGGTTTAAAAGTGGAAAGCGGAGTTGACCAATTTTTGGTAAATTCGAAGCGTGGGGACCTATCTGATAGAGATGGTGTAGGAGATAATTTCAATTGACTTTTAATATCTTTGGGGACATCGATACTATTCGATCTAACACTAGCCTTAGGTTCGTCATCTTTAGATAACTTCGAATCCTCGGAATCCGAATGTGTGAATGTTTTAGCGATATCTAATTTAGGAACTTTTATTTGAGGTATTGCCATATCTCGAGATTTCTGTATAGAATCAGATTTTGATTGACTTTTATCTGTATTGTCATCTATTTTTGGACTTTTATCTTTATCTTTTGTTTCTTCAGGTTTAGTCGTATTAGAATCGTCCAAATCGTTTAAGTCGAGATTTGCGAATTCTCGATCCGGAGAGTCGATTGACGTTTCGGATTCGATACTTTCCATTAAATTGATGGAAATTTTATTTTTCAATGGTATCATTGGTGATCTGGAATAATTTAAAATGTATTGTTTTTAAATAGGTTGTAAATGTAATGCAACGTTCGTGGGTTCGATCCCCATTCGAGAGAATTAATTATTATTTATAAATATTTTATTAAATTCCGCCACTCAACATGCAAACTTTCCGCCGAATTCTGGAGACATTGAGTGTTGAATGGCGGAACACACCGCCACCAGAACGACACCAGAACACTAGAACGAGGAAATGAAAATATTAAATAGTTAATTTCCTCGAGTGAGAATAGCACCCACAAAGTGTAGCGTCGATGCCACAAATGTGCCGCTGCGCCACAACTATCCTTGATGGAGTGTCATAACACTACGTTTCCTCTACCTATTCTGTTAGATACAGGTTACAGCGTAAAGATGATTAAAACAAGGAAATTACTACATACCTCGGCCTACTTTCCTTATCCGATATCTGTTCTTCAATTGTAAGGGATGGGGGTTCGACATCCGCGCGACGCACTATATCTGATATTTTCTGGAAATTTTTTTGGAACAACTCCGGCTTTATGTAAGCTCCTGCCGGTGGTTTCACTAGGCGTCTTCGTGGTGATTGACCACGATTTAAACTTTCACTATCTGTTCAACAAAATAAAAAATATATATCTTTATATGGAGAAAAATACAGTCAAATCAAATTTGGCTTAACTGGTACTGATATAAGTTTTGTTATGATATCGTAAATTACTAATGTATAGCACAAGAAATAAACCAACAATATATAAAATATGAAGTTACTCATTCGAGTTTCAGAAGCTAAATGCTGTAAAAACAATACACCAACACTGAAATCCCTGACATTTATTTATTTATTTATATAATAAAATTTATTATAATAATTTATAATACTTTAGAAACAAAAATAGAAATTAATCAACATGACATTAATTTATTTAATTATAACAATGTCTAAATATATAAAAATTAATAGGTCTCAAAAAGTCAACGCACATTGTACACTCCAACATTTTTTTAAAAAAAATGTTATAGATACTTCTAATAAGTTTGTAATTTATATTACTTATAAGACTTTTTAGCTTCACGCTGTATACCGGACATAGCAGAAAAGGTAGAGGGCTGCTGAGAACTTAGTGTTAAGACACTCCATTTCTCACTTTCCGCTGCTTTCTTGAGACATAGCTTGTTGTGCCGCGCTTTACCAGCGCAAGGAAATGAAAATATAAAACATCCGCCACTCAATACGTAATGCTTCAAGAATTCGGCGGAAAGTGGGGAGCGGAGGAAAGGCTAGATCTGACACTAGATTCCCTCTGCCTACTCTGAAATGTGCGGAAACAAAATCTCATATTCAATATAATTATTATATTGATTATGAGATTTTTTCTATAAAAACTATTTAAACTTACCTAAAGAATCTTTCTCAGATCCAGAAATACTTTTCAATTCTCTCGGGCTATCACCAATACGTGGAGGTATTGGAGGTCTTGATATCAACGGTGACAGATGTGTGATAGATGTTGACGTTATAGGGGGTATCACGTTATTGGTAGTTGGTGTGATAGGATGTATCACAGTATTAGAATTAGTAATAGGCGACAACATGGACTGTGATATGATAGATGTAATAGGATTATTAGTTTGTGTGATAGGCGAAGATGGTATGATAGGGGAGGGCATGGTGGGTGGTACGCTTATTATGGAACTTTGTCCGTCGTTTTGTTCAGACGAGCTATTTGAACCCGGACTCACTGTTGGTTCGGGAAGATTCTCTAATTTAAATCTGGAATTTTTTAATTGTAATAAGTTATTATTATAAAATTAATATACCGACAAATCTACAAATGATTTACATTGATTTTTTTTTGTTTTTAAGGTTTATTAAAATAATAAAATATGCCAGAAGTGCTAAACGGGCGCTAACTTCACTACGTAAATGCATGAGATTCCTCTAATCATTCTTATATCATTTAACCATTTTGGTTAATATATTTAGATTTCAAGGCCTACAAACTATTTCTACAATTAATTGCTTAATTTTGGTCAAGGGCAATTTTTGTGTCATATTTCCGTGAGTGGAAATCAACTCATAAACATTATTCATATTCGTAAATGGTATTTTTTTATATACATACATTGGTGCCAAATCTCTAACTTCTATAGGTCCGGTGTTACCTTTATGTTATTGCAAGAGCTTATTTGAATAAAAAATATTTTGAAATTGCATTTAAGTTATATAATTTGATGTTCACATTATAACAATAATTATTTCAAACTTACCTAACACTCTTCTTATCTTCTTCAAAACTCGGTATTTGTTTAGCTTTACCAAAAGCTGTACTATCTGCCTTTCTTTGCAGTAAATCTGATGATTTCTCCCTTAATATGCCTTTCGGGGGATCACTTTTGGTAACAGAATCTACGTTTATTGATTTTTCTGTATCTGGACTTGGCAAGTTGGAGCGTGATAACTTGAGGAACATGTTGCCCTTACCTTTTTTAATAATATGAAAGATAATAAATAACTAATGATAATAAATAATATGTGAAAAGTAATAAACATTGTATAAATAGTAATTTTGATATGATACAAATGAAGTAATTATTTCGTATTACATCTTATAAATACAAAATATCAAACTGACATTTGCATGTAACTAAGTCGAGGCAACCTTTAGAAAGTATATGAAAATAGCTTATAGTAAATGTAATCACAATATGACTTTAGATCATGATATTTGTTCACGGGGGCTCAATCTCTCGGAGAAATTTTATGCGTATTTATTTATTTCATAATAATTTTATGGTGTGCTCAAAGAAAGTGTTACAAAAATGTCTGTGTCGATAGAAAAATTACATAAATTAGAGGACAGAGTGATCCTTTGATAAATTTTTTTCGAAGAAATTAGTCTCTTTTTTTTCTTTAAAAATACATTAACAAAACAAAATTACCAGTCAAAGGGAATCCTTTCTCCACTTTAGCGCTCACCAAAAGCGGATTAAAATGTTCCTCCTCTGGGCTCAAAACATTCATTTTCAAATCGATAATCTCAGATTGTTGTTTAAACAACATTTTAGGCCTTTCGTAAGTCGTTCTCGATAATATATCACGATCTGACGTATTTCTTATGAGTGGTTTTGGAGTTATTGGTGTGTCAACAGATCTACGTAATGGCGAAATTTTTAAATCAGCTAACTTTTTGTCTAGCCTAGACATAGGTAATGGTGGTCTCCCTAAGGGTGTCAATCGTCTGTTAAACGCGAGCGTGGAACTAGCATCTTTTACGTCATTCTGTTCGCTATCAGTACTAAGATCGTCATCGTCGCTCTCTACTTTGGTTTCTACTCGTTCTAGATTTTTGGTGTTTTCTTCAGATGTAAGTAGTTCCTAAAATATATTTGAATTTTATACTTTTTAAAAGGCAAATGATAATATATTTTAACTGTTGTCTTCAAAATATGTTCGTCTTCTCATTCCAAGACGACTAAGTACGACAAAAGGTCTCTAAATTAAGCAAAAAGTCAAAAACAGATATATGAATTTTCTTGCATAATTACATGGGTTACATACTCCGTGTATAAAAAATAATACTTTTAGTCAGCCAGATCAAAGAATGTACGATCTTCCAAAAACCAGAGAAAAGCAGACAATTTTTTGAAATAATATACCTATGTATATTTTTATTTATGAATTACAGATTTCACTGAATAAAATCATTTCATAGCACATTCCTCGGCACCAGAGCGAAGAAATGAAAATATAAATAAAATAAAAAAATATTGATATTATAATAATTAATGTGTGAAAATGAGTTCCCCGCACTTCAAACCTCTCGAGAATGTAGGTCTTAGGCTCCACTCTCCCTACTAGTAAAGGGATGTATGGATATATATATTCATATAGATATTACAATATGTATTGGTAAGTATTAAAATAGTTACGACGTTAAACACCACTATTTAACAGAGCTCTTACTGTATATTTTTTTAAAAAACATACCTTAACCGTCGATTACAAAGCTTTTTTAAAGAAAAAGTATGAAGAGAAGAAAATATTTATGAAAATTTATTCTACTAAATCCTTGTTTTGTTATACATAATCTTGTTTGCTGTCAAATCCAATATCCACTAGTAAGCTCCAAAGTAATTTGCAATGTCGCATATAAATGAGCTTCGATGAAAATTAGATGGAAATTAAGCACTCGTCGGCTCCCGTATACAGTTCTAGTTTCATCAAAAATATTATGTCACTTTCAACTCTATTAATTAACTAATAAACAAAAAGAAAAATTATTTAACTCTTAAAAAATCGGTTAAGTGCGAGTCGAAAATGCGGGCCTAGACTTCCATATATTTTTTTTTTCTCTGAAATACAATAAATTTCTACTTTCGCAATTTTCCTTTATCTGTGCTATAAGACGTTGCTTTGTACCAAATTACAAGATTTTAAGAAGTACCCCATAGGTTTTGATTTTGGTTTGTTGTTAAACACGCTACATCCGTGAAATATGAAAATATTGTATTTAATGATGTAAATTTTATAATAATCTAAACATCTAGAAGTATGGAGTCATGAGAAGTCAATGTTTAAGTTATCAGTTTTTAGTTACTAGCTTCAATGGAGTGGTCGAATGGAAATAATTAGGAATAGTCACACACATGACATGATCAATTTCTAAGTATCCTAAGTGACTCTGACCACATACAAATAATTTACATAGAAATAATTTTCCCAGCATATTAATAAATTACTAACCCACACAAAAAAACAATTCAGACCTGCAGTTCTTGAGATTAAAGCGTTCAATGAAACATACTCTTCAGTTTTATAAGATTAAAAAAATAGATTAAAAATATAATACGAGTATAAGCGTAGATTAAATAAATACCTGTACAGATGCGCAAGTATCATCTTGCATAGATGCATCTCGGGCTTTCTTCACCAATTCCCTATACACATGGTCCAACGGGTGTTCCCATTGTGTTTTCTTGGTATCTTCATTATAGTAATAATGTGTTTGTAATTTTTCATCGAAACTAGAAAAAAGATGAAATTAAATAATGTATTTTCGATTTTGGAGTGATCTAAACTGCTTTTAAAAGCATGTCATTTTTCTTATTTTACGCATTTCCAGCTTTTTCTTTATACAAATAATTGAACTTAATATATATAAAATTCATTGTTTTTTTCCTAGTTGCTGTGCAAATTTATTTAGTGACGACGATTCTTAAAGTTTAGATTTCTAAAACTTTGCATATTGTTCATTGGGGAAGAAAATAAGAAAAAGTATGCAAAATCCTAAAATAAAATCTGTGCAGCCATCAACTTTAGATTTGCTACAACTCGTCAACCATACTGTATGCAATATAAAGTTTTATCTATCTACCTCTCGCAGAACAATAGGCAAGAAATTTAGTGTTAAAATACCAACTGCTTCATGTCAACAGAGAATTTAAGGGCAAAATAAAAATATTTATCAAAATAATAATATATCCATACCCCTGATTGGACATCAAACCTACAATCATCCCATTTACGGTAAGAAATTATCCCACCGTGCCACACAAAAGTTAAAAAATTAAAAATACCATCAAAATAAACACCTACACTTAATAATAAAGCATTACTAATTTTATAGCGATACAGGAGTGGCTTTACGAAGTGATAACACACATGAAAGTTAACTGTGTCAATGTAATTATTTATGTATAATAATAAAAATAGCTTTACATGTTCACTTCTGCATTAAGGAGAAACCAAGTGCGATGTTAGGTTCTAAAATATAGACAGAAAGCATAAAATAGTGTGTAACTATTATTTATTAATAGTTTCATTTTTCCCTCTGACACCAAGAAAAAGACCCGGTATTGAGCTCTGGCACTCAACATGCATGCCTGGAAACATTCAGTGGAAAGTAGGAAACTGACTGTTTTAACATTAGGTTTCCTCTGGCTTCCCTGGTATATGCAGGATACAGTAAAGCTGATTTATAAATAAATAGAAACATTATCCCAGATTCAAGGTAATGAATTATCTCCACCTAGCTATGGCAAGACAAATCTCTATGTTTAAGTCTGAAACTCAACATGAAATGTCTTAAGTTCAAACATAAAATGCACCAGAATAGGTTCTCTGTGCCTACTGCGCTATATGGTATAAAAATGTAAGTCTAATCTTACTATGCCTTCCACGGTGCAGGTAACGCTTGCATGAGACCATCTTTAGCCAATGGTAACAAGTGACTCTCACTTTCAGGGTCAATGCCCAATTGATAGGCATAGTCAGATATTTCTGGAAAAGAATACTTGAATTAATTATAAATATATTATAATTTTTTTTATTTTAATGGGTAGGAAAATTCTTATTTAAGACAATTATTGGCACATTCTTTAACTGTAAACATGAAGATCTCAAAAATAATGCAGAAAGAAGAGGATGGTTTATGGGAGAATGTAATAAAGATTCATCTTGCATTTAAAACTTTGTTCTATTTTGCTGTGAACCTCCCTTTTGACATAACCATTTATAAGTAGCAACCATTGATATATAGATTAAAGAAATGTAATATTCATGTCTATTCTCTCAATTCATTAAAAAGGTAAAGGCATTATGCTGCTTTTGGAAATGGAATGGAAAGGCAGTTATTCTTAATTTTTTTGTATGATATTCAAAGTTTCAATTTAATTCATTTCATTGACATGAAAATATAATAAATTGGTTTATATTTTTAAGTACATTTATTTGAATGTATGGAAAATAAACATTGTGCAACTTATTGAAATAATAAATTTTGAAAAAGCGCTTTTTAAAAAGCATAAAATTATTTTAGTAATTTGTCTAAATAAAAAATATTAGAAATTTAAACAGTAATTAATAATTACAAAGACAAAGAGGGTTTTTAAATTACAAAATATAATATCAAATATATTATTATTATTTTTTTACAGAGATTGCAAAGAAAACTAAAAGAAAAGCCTACATTAATACAAATACAAACAATACAGACCCTCTGCAGAAGGCTGGCTGTTCTCATCGAATATCTCACGGCACACCACGGCCGAAGGCGAACTCATCTTTAAATATCATAATTTACTTCATTTTAAACTAATTTCTTGCACATTAACTTCATATTTACTAGTAAAAACCTTTTTATCCATTATTAAGTAATCCACAAAGACCGAAACATATCCTCCTATGAGAAAATCTTCTCGACTAAATGACAGATGCCGATATTTGATAATGATAAAAATTTAAGATGGATTTTATGTATTGTCTATGCTTCTTATTAAGATTATGTTTATGAGATTTTTCATATTGAAAACAATATGTTAATATTCCGTCTATACTTATAATAAAATCGTAACGGATCGGTGTCTGTACATGGAAGATATGTAAGAAAAAATGTTATTGTTGGCATTTAATAACGTAATAGAAACAACCATTGTTATTTAAATTTTCGTCTGTTTGTTCACGCTAATGAAAAAAACGACTTAGCCGATTGAATTACAATGTTTCACTATTGTGTTTTATCCTTAACATTTTGTGTTTGTTTTATTACAATCATTTTGTAAATCAAAATGTTATATCATTTTAAAGAATGTTGTTCTACAAACTATTTTATTGAAAAGGCTGAAAGTTTACTTTTCAATTCAGATATTGTTTTAAGACGATTTTATTATTAAAAAACGAAAGCTGCGAGCGTATCAACACTAGATAGTATTAAATTAAATTATTCATATAACATGTATAGATTACAATGAATTTTAATCATCGATTAGCTAATATTTGCAACAGTCATGATTAGCTGCAGCCACCACTATTATGATTGGATTCGTCAAGTTTAGGTAAATCCTTAAAAATCAACCATTTTAATACAAAATTTAGTATAAATATAAATTGAAGAAGAAAAGAAGATTTTATAATATTTATTTAGAAGGAATACTTTTCATTTTGTTTATTTATTTAATTGAAAGCAAAATGATTTGTTGAATATATCTTACAAAATATTTTCTAATTGTATAAGGAGGAACAGAATCGTTACGGTGCCATACCTTATCTGACTGATCACAACGATCATATAGAATTTAATAAATATTTTAAAATTCGTTTTTTTTTAAATTTTTTGTTAATATTTAATCTATAGTCTATGACGGCAATGACTTGTCAATTACTGTTGCTGTCAAATAAAATTTTGTCATGAAATTGCAGTTTGCTTTTGCTTTGTAGAATCGTATCAGAAAACGCTTAAATTTTAAAGTTCTTGGTTATATAGTTAACATGGCTTCTGTTAAAGATGTTGCTACTTTGTATCAAAACTTGAAAACAGAATGGGCAAAGAAACCTCGTAAGCTCGATAAATGCGGCGAACTGTTAAACAAAATAAAGGTAACGATTTTCACTCCATAATCTTTGTAATACCTACTGAACTACTACATGAAACTGTACTAAAACTATAATGAATATGCTTATATGAAATGAAATATAATTTATGATTGTTTCAAGTAAATATTATTCCTTTTTTTCAGATAGCCTTAACACAGCTTACTTTTCTACCAAGCAATAACACCTCAGCTAATCAAAAAGAGTTGATCCTAGCACGAGATGTGTTAGAGATTGGAGCCCAGTGGGCTGTCGCTGCCAAAGACGTAAAGGCTTTCGAGAGATTTATGTCTCAGTTAAAATGCTATTACTTTGATTACAAGTAAGTAAACATAACATAATGTTATTAGAACCCTTCGTTTTTATTGCAATTCTATGCTTAAATCCATATTGAGATAGTATGTTGTGTATACTATACATGTTAGCTCAAGAAGAGCACCTAACAATTTCCATTCCTCAGAATATATTTCTTTTATTTATAATATCCGTAATATTTTATTATAATTATATATTATATGTATAACTATTTATTATATGTATATTTATATATTTATTGGATGTATATGTATGTATATTTTACTTCTGCACACCTGCATACTTATTATCCCACATGACAAGGTTGGCTGGAAGAGAATGCTTTTAGCGTTAAGCCCGCCTTTTGTACATTGTTTTTTTATAATTTTGTACAATAAAGTATATATAAATAAATAAATAAATATGGCCAGGTCCAGGCCGATTAAATTTCCATTTTTTGGAGGACTATTCCCACTACTATACTATACTTTTAAGACTATTGTTATCATGTGTTAAGTTAATTTGTCTTTCTAACATAAATAAACTTTAATTTTTAGAGATCATCTCCCAGAATCTGCATTTATGTATCAGCTCCTTGGTCTTAACTTACTTTTCTTACTGTCTCAAAACCGAGTAGCAGAGTTTCATACGGAGCTTGAACGTTTATCAGTAGATGTGATTAGAGCTGATCCATATGTGAGACACCCATTGGCCTTAGAACAGTATTTGATGGAGGGAAGCTATAATAAAATATTCTTAGCTAAGGTAATACATAGTAGTAATTTTCATATAATATATTTTTGTCATAGATTGCAAGTTATTTTAGATTCACTTAAACCTAATTTATATAGATTTTGTAATGAAAACTTTAAATTGTGTAGTCAAGATTTTGAAGTTATGGCAAATTTTTTACTAAAAAGAATTGATGAAGATAGTGGGCATTGGAATGTCTTAACACTTGGTACACTCTACCGACCCTTTAAATGCAAAATATAGTGTGAATCTAAACAAAAGTAAATTAATTGTTAATTCCAGGACAATGTACCAGCGGAGAGTTACACATTCTTTATGGATACCCTACTCGATACAGTGAGAGGTGAAATAGCAGCATGCATTGAAAAAGCATATTTGTGTATATCTTGTACTGAAGCTGCTAGAAGATTGAACTTACCATCCCAACAGGCAGTACTAGAATATGGGAAGAAGGTATTTTTTTTTATATTTATTGTCACACTTTTCCCCTATAGCAGTTCAGGCAGAGGAAAACTAGTGCTAAGTTCCAAATTTTCTTTTTATGATCAGAGACTGAACATACAAGCAATGCCAATGAAGAAAATTATTAGGATAATTTTCTTTGTTTTAAAAAACAAAATACTAAACTGCCATTTTGAAACAGTAAGAATTATAAACTTTATAATTGTGGGTTCAATCCCCACTTGAAAGAAACATTATGATGAAATTATTTTCATGCTCTCACTCTGTTAGACCAATTGCAGTATTAAGTTCTTAGTGTATATCAACACACATTTTGATATTATATCATCATTTTTCAAATTATGATATAATTTCAAAATTATGATGACACTAGGTTCTATCTGCCTATCTTGTATAGCAAGATGCAGATTAAAACTTCAATAATAAAATTAATCCTCCTAATATTATGAATGTGAAAGTTTGTGAGGATTGATGTTTGTTCTGCATTCATGCAAAAATTGTTGAATGAATTTAAATGAAACTAGTAATATAGTTTATACATTAGAATAATACATATATATATTAAAATTTTGTGTTTCTACTTTGTGTAATTTGCATATAATATAACAATAAGAATCTCTCATCAATCTCATAGTTACTTTACTTTTTATTATTTCCTAGCGTAACTGGAACTTAGGTGCAGACAACTGCTACCACTTCAATTCCTCTGAAGAGACCTGCGCATCTGCTGCCGGAGTGTTTCCCTCATCTGAACTCGCTGAACAAACTATTGAATATGCTAGACATCTTGAAATGATTGTGTAATTAATAAAAGTTTCTTATAATAAACTATTCTTAAATATTGATTTTTATTTGTCTTTTATCATGTGATTTTTGGTCATTTTAATACATTTCTTAAGATATATTTATATTATCATGCTATACATATTAAATAAAATATATTTAGTTTAACTGTTGTTTATTTTTTAGATGATAAAACAATTATCATATCATTTATCATAAATTATTTGAGAATTAGTTTACTTACAACATTCTAGCAATAAGAGAATTCACAATTTTAAAAAAGCCATTTAATTGCTATTTAAGCAGTCTTTTTCTTTATATATTTTTTAATGAACATAGCATTGTTTTTATGTTTATCTTCAGTATATTATAAAAGGTGGGAAAAATAAAAACCAGACACGTCATAAAATTTACCATTTATTTCAATGCAATGTTTATACCATTAATGATTTAAGATCATCTAATTTCAGGAGTTTCATAAAATATTCCAATGCATGTTGAAAGTGCCAAGCCTTTGAATCTAAGCACCTAAAATATAAACAAAAAATAGTCATATGTTAATTCGTAATAAATATTATAAATACTTAAATATATTTTAGATACACACAAAAATCAATTACCTTTCACTGGCAATTTCATTTAATTCCGTTATCGTCATAAACGCACTTACAAGTCTCTTTTTACATTCTTCATCGGGTGTTGTTTCAAATTTCAAGCTTAACTCTCTTTTTGGAATCTAAAACAACAAAAAACCAGTTGGCTATGAAAATAAAAAAAATCTCGTGTATAGGAAGCTTTAGACCATAGACAACATATTTTACGTATGACAACAAAACCATTGATTGACCGACGCTGCTGTCAAACATTGCAATCTGCGACGGAGACTATTAAAATAATTTCTGATTGAATTTAAAACATTATAAAACATGAAGAAACATCAAACTAGACAGAAAACTATAAACGACCCGGTGATAGTTTCGCGGGTCAAAAACTATCTCGCCGAGAACGTCGACAAAACATATGTAGATGTTAGCCAAATGGCGCGTTCTCTCAAAGAGCGCTACCGTGAATATAACAACAGGAGCGACAATGCGTTTTGTCAGATGGTTGAAAACGCTTACAAAGTTGTATTACAGAGATACGGCTTGGAACGTCCGTCGACGTCGGAGGGCTCGGAGGAGGAATCTGATTTAGAGTTGTTAGACGAAAACAGCAGCGCGCTCAATGATCGTTTGTTAGCTATGTACAAGATGCAAGATAACAAGCGGCCGCCGGCCACACGCAGAGCCGGCGACAAGTCCGGCGAACCTATCGATATACTTAGTAGCGACGAAGACGGCAACACGGCGCCGAAAATTCCAAAAATCAGCGATCAAATAACCATCACACCACACATACCATCCCGGAACACGAATGATACCCCCGCCGACAACTCGGCGAAACCGCAACAAAATCAAGTCGTTAACGAAAAGAAAAGAAAACTTGAGACAAATAAGAATGCAATACCAAAGAAAAAGGTTGAGTTTGCGCCGGTTAAGGATGTCAAAGTTAGTTTTGACGACATAGGCGGCATATCCGACATTATTACACAGATATGTGATTTAGTGTTACACATGAAACACCCTGAGGTGTATACACAGTTAGGCATAAAAGCACCTAGAGGTGCACTGTTACATGGACCTCCAGGGACAGGAAAGACACTATTAGCTCATGCAATTGCTGGAAAGTTACAATTGCCACTCATAGCTGTTACTGGGACTGAACTGGTCGGTGGTCTGTCAGGGGAGTCAGAAGAAAGGATAAGGGAACTCTTTGAGAGATCAGTGTCTATCGCACCTTGTGTTTTATTTATAGATGAAATAGACGCTGTGTGTGGGAACAGAATAAATGCACAGAAAGATATGGAAAGAAGAATGGTGGCTCAGTTATTAGCAAGTTTAGATAATTTGTCTGAAAACAATGCTTCAGTGCTTGTTCTTGCTGCAACTAATAACCCAGATGCCCTGGATCCTGCATTAAGAAGGGCTGGCAGACTTGAACAAGAAATTACACTAGGTATACCATCCTTGAAAGCTAGAAAAGAAATACTAGCAATTCTGTGTCGAAATTTAGCTTTAGGCAGTGATATGGACATGAATATATTAGCCCAAATCACTCCTGGATTTGTTGGAGCTGACTTACAAGCTCTGGTAAATAAAGCAAGTACATATGCCGTTAAGAGGATATTTGCAGAGATTCAAATGTTCAATAACAACACATTAATTAATAATAGTGTTGAGGAAAATACACCTAATGAAATAACTATAGTTCCTAATGGGGAAGTAAGTGAGGAGCCTAAAGAACCAGTTGAGAATCAAGAAATTGCAAATGTTGAACCTCCACAAGTGGAACAACCAGAAGCTGCCCCACAGGAAGTAATTAATGGAAGTGCACCAATCATAACCAATCACATCACACCCACAATTGTACCTGAAGAGAAACCATTGGACCAAGTGGATGAAGTATTAAAACTCCTTGAGAATAGCCTCCCTTATACACCAGAGCAGTTAACCGGTCTAGCAATAAGGCATGATGATTTTGTGAAAGCTTTAAAGACTACAAAACCTTGTGCGGTAAGAGAGGGTATAGTCACAGTGCCCGACGTCACATGGGACGATGTGGGGTCTTTGAGTCAAGTTAGGAAAGACTTGCAACTGGCTGTACTAGCTCCTGTTAAATATCCTGATCAATTAAAGAAACTTGGTTTGGCCGCTCCAAGTGGCGTCTTACTTTGTGGACCGCCCGGATGTGGTAAAACTTTGCTAGCTAAAGCAGTGGCCAATGAAGCTGGGGTCAACTTTATTTCAGTCAAAGGCCCCGAGTTATTAAACATGTATGTAGGCGAGAGCGAACGCGCTGTCAGAACATGTTTCCGACGCGCACGTAACTCAGCTCCGTGTGTAATATTCTTCGACGAATTCGACGCTTTGTGTCCGCGAAGAAGTTCCCAAGATAACAATGGGGCGGCGAGAGTCGTAAATCAATTGTTAACCGAAATGGATGGTATTGAGTCGCGTGAAGGAGTTTTTGTTTTAGCTGCGACGAACCGACCTGATATTATAGATCCAGCAGTACTGAGACCTGGCAGGTTAGACAGAATAATGTATGTAGGAATGCCTGGCACTGAAGACAGGTACGATATTCTCCAAAAATTAACCAAGGGCGGTACAAGACCACAATTAGGCGCAGATGTAAATTTACAAGTAATAGCAGAACTAACAGACGGATATACTGGAGCTGACCTCTCAGGTCTAGTCCGAGCTGCGGCTACCAATTCTTTAACAAATCACATTGCAAATAATACTTTAGAAGGTGAAATATTTGTGTCATTCGAAGATTTTAGGGCAGCCCTAACTAAATGTAAGCCATCGGTATCATTAAAAGAAAATCTACACTATCAGAAACTAAGATTGAAATACGCAGGAGGTGATGAGAAGGAAATGGAAATAGAGACTGAACTCACAAATGAAGAATCAATGGATACCGTGTAGTGTTCTAGAAAATAATCTAACAAGCATTAATATACAGTGCCAACTTCCATAGTTATTGCCTTTCAGTTCAAATTATTATAGTTTTATGGGATCATTCATAAATTACGTCACACTTTAAGGAATAGAGATGGGGTCAATGTGACAAACATATTCCAAATTCCATGACATCACA
Source organism: Heliconius numata (assembly GCA_016802625.1). Taxonomy (NCBI): domain Eukaryota; kingdom Metazoa; phylum Arthropoda; class Insecta; order Lepidoptera; family Nymphalidae; genus Heliconius; species Heliconius numata. The sequence continues at coordinate 509,628 of JAEBDU010000096.1, forward strand.
TTTTAAAATATAATGTCCAAACATAATTTCAGAACTTGCTGGGTAAATTAAATAATTTCTAGGTATAACAAAATAAAATTGCAAAATGTGTGACGTCACAAAAAGGAGAAAAAAAATCATAGAAATCATGTGACATAATTTATGGATGCCACTTAATGGAAGTAATAAATTATGTTAAGTTTATTTTTTTTATTTAGGTAATTTTTTCACTTCAGTGTTATCTGTAATAATCGCATGTTAAAAATAAAAAAAGCTATGGATATTCGAGATATTTTTGTGACACTAGTGATACTTTTCTGTAGAAATCTCATTTAACCATTTTAATTCAAATGTCGGCACATTTTTAATTCAGTGATGAATAAAAAATATTTTTATTACAATATTTTCGTCTTTTATTTTTTAAATAAATTAAAATACTAAATATTCTTTTATCAAATATGATTTCTTTTTATTTTAGCTTTTTCTACAACAAAAGACTTCTAAGAGAATGCAGTTTATTTTTTTATTCTGTCATTGTTATTTTAAACAATATGATTTATATGCCAAATAAATTATAAAGATTTTAATAAATTAATTTTAGTTGGCAAGCATAATTTTGTTTTTATTGCTTTTATTGTAAGTGGACGTTGTAAAATAAGTTTTATGATTTTGTTATTTTATATATGTGCTATAAAGAAATATATTTTTTGGTTCACGCTATATCCCGCACAGTACACAGAGGGAATCTAGTGTTAAGATACTTCCCTAAGAAGCCACATTCGGTCCCCACTTTCCGCCGAATTTTTGAGCCTTTGCGTGTTAAGTGGCCGAACTCAGAGCCGGGCTTTGCCTCGTTACCAGAACGACAAAATGAAAATATAACTCATAACCGTCGCCTTTATAATGGCACAAACTGTTGTGATTTTAGTTTGAATATATCTATATACTTACCATAACATTTCTAAACGCAGAATTACCATATTCCACAGTAGGCTCGTCCCAATACAACATTTCATTATAAATTTGATAATGGTAGCCATTTTTAGTTCTCAAATGGATGTTTCTAGAAAATGCTAGAATAGGCTCGTCTTCTGCTAAAGAGTTAGCTATTATTTTGAAAATACCCGTTATTTTTATTATCGTTGAATATTCCTGCGGAAATTTGGTTTTACTTAATTTAGTATTCGTGTGAACACAATAAGACTAAAAACCTCTTTTTAGAAATCGGTTAAGAAGCAACTCACATCATGATAAATAACATCTACTGTGAAAGTGGACGGGTCGTGTTGTATGTTCGGCCATTTCATTATTAACTTCTCTATATTAGACGAGCCTTCGACTTGGTCTATGTCACCTTCGAGAACACATTGACTTTTTATTAGGAGATTTCTAATATCTTTATTTGCTTCGTAACCTGAGAATAATAGAAAAACAATTATTTTTTTTAGTTTCACGCTCTATCCTGCTTGTAGCAGGTTAGGCGAAGGGAATTTATTGTTAAGACATTTCGTTTCCTACGCATAGCCGAATTTTTGAGACATTGAGTGTGGAGTAGCGGAACTTAACGTCACCTGTTACAAACTAGAGCGAGAAAACGTAAATAATTTAAATAGCTCATTCCCCAAGTAGAAAATGAATCCACATACACGGCGCTTTCAATGTCAGTACGACACTTGTGTTGTGGCGCAAGGCCATAAAGTGTGACTGTTGTCCTGTTGTGAAGACTGGTGCGACACGAGGAAGAAAGTAATCAAAAGTAAGAAAAAATATAAAATCAAATCTGAGCAACCATCAACAAAAACTAACTAAATTCGAAGCAGCCAAGACTCGTCAACCGTACTGTAGTCACTTACGCAGTTTATTCCAATAAGTAATTGTCATTATAGCATCTTTTTGATATAAATTCTTCACATTCCTATCTTCTGCATCACATTCTAACAAAGGAAAGAAAACTTCTAGAAACTTCGATACTGTAGAATGAGCCTCTTCTGTACTATAGTTCTTTTTGAATTTTGGTAATTCCCCTTTTAGTGTTATTGGTATACCATCCTAGAAAAATAAAGTAATTACAATAGAAATAAATAATTTATGTATGCAATATGTACACTGACTGACAATTTTTCAAAGTTTTATAAGATTAAAATGTATGAATTAAATTGAAAAATAATGTGTTATAATTCAGTAAAGGCATTATATTTTAAAATTCAAGTTTCTGGAATCTTATTATTTTAATTTTTTTAATGCGCAAGTAAAATAAAATATTTAAAAAAAAAAACAAAAAAATAACTGGAAACAAAAACAAAATATCTTGCCCATTTTAAACTTTTTATGCAAAATTAAAATATGTTCAACCCAAAAAAACCCCAAAAAAATATACAATATTTACTATTTAACAAACCATAATAAGACCACAATAATTATTATTTAACAATACTTACCAATTCCCTCAAAGTGGAGAACATAGTTTTAATAACTCTAACATAATGTCCAGTGCTTATATAATCGTGACATAGTGGGTTCCCTTCCAGATATAATTTTTGTAAAGGAATATATCTACATGGTAATAGTAAAAGTGCTTTATTTAATCGATTATTTGATAAATTTAACACTTTTAAATTCGGTGTCGATGATTCTAGATGAAAACTTTCTATAGAACTGAAAAAGAATATAGAGTTAGTTACTGAGGCCGTCGTGTGTGGCTGTAAACGCAAAAGTCGGGGGTTCAAGGAAATTATTTTAATAAATATTGTCATTTTCTCGCTTTGGTAACAAGATAAAGGGTGGCGTATAAAATTGAGCGATTCGTGGGTAACAGAGTGTCTTGACACTACGTTGTATCCCGCATATAGCGGGATACAACGTAAAGTTAAAAGTGATATTGACTGGAAACGGGACGGTTGTGTGTTCGAATCCCCCTCGGGCTAATGAAACATTTAACATTTTTATTTCCTCACTCTGGTAAAGAGGCAGGCGTTGAATTCCGCCAACCAGTACGTAATGTCTCGACAATTTGTAGTGGAAAATGAGAAATGGAGCATCTTAGCACTAGGTTCCTTCTGCCTCACCTACTATATCCAAAATACAGCGTGAAGAAAAAAAAAAAACAATAAAAAATAATACTAAAATATTAATAAATTAAAGAAACTCACTCAATATTATTGTTAGACAGATCGAGTTCAGACAATAACATCCATTGTACGTCACTTTGTATTTTAAGCAGTTCCGCCTGGTTGAAGGGACGGTTAAGCGGGTAGTATATGAAATGACTTATATCTGTAATAAAAAAAATTAATAAAGCCATAAAACTAATAACATAGTTAATAATCAAATTAATCAGCTTCACGCTGTGTCCCGCACACAGCAGGGTAGGCAGAGGGAACCTAGTGTTAGGACACTCCGTTCCCCACGTAAATAAATATTTCACTTCTTCGACATCTCGAGCGTCACACCTGTGGGCTACTCCCACTAATTCTAATTTATTTATTTAATATTCAATTATATATTTACATGTCACATATTTATTTATTAATTTAAAATCACGTCGGGGTCACCAGTCTGGTGGTGTGCGGTGATTAGTAAAATAAATAGTCTTTTACTGTAGTAATTTATTTTGTGTACAAAATAATTATTGCACATACAATAATAGTCCACACAAATAAAGAATTGAGAAGGAGTAAGAGTGAATAGCAAAAATACGAGAACGTTGAAAATAGTGATAGTTAATTAAAATGGCTGATAGAATAGCGAGCGACAAGGGATCCGCGTTAGTTAGACGATTGACCGCACCGCACCTAATCACTGCAGCCTTAATCATATAGTAACATAATTACAAATAAAATAATTTAACATATAATAAATTCAAATAAACATACCTTTATCCAAAGTAAACGCGTTCAAATCCAATATTCCATTATCATCATCGTATTTCAAGCTCAATAACCTTCTTAGAACAAGTCTCGGTACAAAATCTAAATGTGTTATAGTGAGGGTAGTTTGACATATAGTGAGATATAGCTGTATGTCTTTGTAACATATGGTGAAAAGCAGAGAGTGGAGAGCTAGGAGACTACCACGACTGCGCACTACTAGTAATTTGCACGTTTTTGTTGTGTGCTGAAAGATTATTTTGGGCAAAATTTATGATTTATATAAGGTTCTGATGTACTTAATTATAAAAAATGTTTCTAAATAAATAATATAAGACTTAAAATAACAACAAATACCTCTATAAAACATGGTATAAAAGATTTCCTATTCAAATTATCCAAAACTAAATCCAAAACATCCTCTTTAGTCCAAGATGGTGGATAATCTCTGATCTGAAAATTAAAAGAATTAATTAGTATTTTCTGGATGTAATAACTATGAATATTTTTTAAGCTGTATACCGCACATAGCAGGGGAACTTAGTGTTAAGGCTCTCCAATCAGAGCAGGGAAATAAAAATAATAAATATTTCATTTTCACGAATCCCCATTCAAGAAAATGAAATATTTATTATTTTTGATTAATTGAACCCAGAACCAGCCGTGTATACCGTCAAGTAACTATAGTAAAACTAAACGATGTAGATAAAGATATTATAGAGATAGAGTATTAATTATTTAAACAGATAAAACAAAATTAAATAAATATTTACCACAATCATAATAAATAGATCATCCTCCTCATATATTTTCTCCATTTGTTCTTTCTCCAACATCATTACGGTCTAAAATAAATGAAATATTAAAAGATATTGTCTCTTTTTATTATTTATGTACTTTTTATAATTAAAAAAAAAATTAAGAAAACTATATACAGTAAAAGCTCGATTATTCGGCCCTCAGTTACACGGATTCGCGATTATCCGGACTATCAACCGCCATTATTATTTTATATAATATATTACAACATAATCTAAGATAATAATTATATGTACATAATTTATATGTGTATAAATCGTATGTTGGAAAATGTTAATAATTTCTTAATAAACGTTTATTTTCATTAATATGTACTTGTTGCTTTTAATAGACAGACATATAGCAATTTTGTGCAATAGCAATTATATGCACAAAACTAGGTTTTCTTTATAGATCGGATTATCTATTCGGATTTTCGATTATCTGAATGACCAACGACACTTAGTCCGGTTAATCGAGTTTCTACTGTATTATATAATCAGTAAAAATATATTTAATAGTAAAACATTTCAACAAACAATATTTTCACGCTTTTTTCATCTTTACGCTGTATCCCGCTATTAGCAGGATAGACAGAGAAAACCTAGCGTTTAGACATTGCTTAAAACAAAACAAAAAAGCGTCGCTATATAATTGCAACAAACAAAAAAGTAAATTCAAATACTTTAAAAATAAATAGTTTACTTGATTATTTAATTACTGTCTGTAAGTATGGTTTTTCTATAAGCATAGTTAATTAAGTATGGTTTTTTATAAGCAATTATTTAAAAGTAAACAAAATAAAAACTTTTTAAGATAAATAAAAACAACTAAATAAAACACTTACTTTAGAATTCCTAACTGTAACACTTTTTTTTACTTCCACAAACCTCTTAAACGGCCATTGAGGTAAATACTGTAATACTATGTCATTTGTACTATCTATTATATAATCTCTTTCATGCACTGGTATATCCATTTTTGTTACATCTAACACTTCTCTGTGGAGAAAAATAATATTTTTAAACATATATATATATAATAAGGCACAGAGAATAGTGTTCAAGCACTCTGTTCTGGAGAATGAGATTCTTAAGATAAAATAGATATATATTATTATATGACGAAACTTAATGGTTTGATAAGGAAAACGAAAATATTTTTTTGGTCCACTCTAGATTTTTTATTAGCATAAAATTAAGCTCGATATATTGAAAACATCCCTTTAGGCAAAAAGATCAGTTCGAAACTAAAAGCAAGAGCCACACTAGAAAATATACACGCCAATAATCGTAGTGTTAAGACACTCCGTTCCCCACGCAGTGCACAATTTCCTTGAGACACTACGCTGTGTCTTATTACCAGTACAATGTTCCCAAGTACGAATTGAACCCACAACTATCCCATGCACAATCAAAATCCGAAAAAAAAAATCTGCAACTCACCTAACATCCTGATCCTTGTTCAAAGACAAATTAATAGTTAATTTTGGTTTTTTCGTTTGTTTCAACGGCCCCAATCTTTCGAAAGCGCTGATACGCTTCTGTCCCGGTTCTAAGGCGTCTGGAGATTCGGAACCTTCGCGTTGTTCTGAAACTTTAAAAAGAATGTTCTAGAAAGTTCAGGAGAAAAAATCAGCTTCACGCTGTATCCCGCACACGGCAGGGTAGGCAGAGGGAACCTGGTGTTAAGAGACTCCATTCTCCACTTTCCGCCAAATTTAGAGGTATTGTCTGTTGAGTGGCGGAAGATATGGAAATATAAATAGTTTTGAACGTTTCTTAGTTTGTAATCTTAAATCATTGATTTGATCGAACAAGACCATATTATAAATAAATGAATATATTATAAAGTTACATATGTTTAAATTACAGACATCACTTTTAGACGTTTTTAACATGTGTACGAGTGAGACTATATATAAAAAAAAGTGGTAAAAAAAAAAATACATACATTCAAATTAATATAAAATATTGGTTATAAACTTATAACAAGTGTGCAAGTGAGAAGGAAATAATTATGCTATATAAATGAAAGAGACGGAATATTTAAAATTATATTATTGTTTTAAATTATTTGTAAAATATTACTTTTAATATGTGTGGGAGCGGCACAGCTATATTTCTTCCGTACTAAAGAAAGATAAAAATTACATTATATACCTTCATTATATTGTGTCTGTTCATACATATCTGTTGGAGAATAAACCTGACGACGATTTACGTTTTGATTTGATTCAATTAATTTAAAATTTGATAACGGCATATTAGAAGAAGATGGATTACAAATGTTTTTCTTTTCTTGATATCCTAAAAAATAAATAAATAAAATATTTTAATAGGTAATTCATAGATAATTATCTAGAATTAGCATTTGGCAAGAGAGAATGCTATTTATGAAATATTTTTTACTTTTAATGTTTCATACCACATTTCAGACAGAAAAATATTTATTTAGAAAACATATAAATAAGTTGTAATATGTGTATAATAATTTTGACGTATTCAATTCGATTAGTTTTAGATATAGAAATTTTCCTAGAAGCGTGAAGCGTTGGCGTCTTGCTAAGTTAAAATTTTTATGTTTCTTAAATAAGTATTTTTCTTTCTTAACTGTGTAAAATAATACTTTTTAACCATAAAAAAGGGTAAATAATTTTGAAAAAGGTATAGTATATAGTGGCACTATGTGACAGTGTCTGACAATTGTGGGTTCAATCCCCATTTGGAGGAATAAATTATTTTCATTTTGCTGCCCTGCTTAGATGAAATGCAACTATAAAATGTTAAAAATAAAATATATATATTTTTTAATAGATTACTAGCATTACAAAATTTTTCATATTAAATAATATTCAATTTTAATAACCTTCATCCATAGAATGTTTCAGTGTTATATTTTGCTTTATTTTTATATTAATATTTTTATAGTCCTGAACAACTGTCCTCATATTGGCTGATATAGCTTCATGTAACTCTTCATTTAGTTTTTTCGATTTTTCTGGAATAAATTATGTATATCACAAATTATTTATTTCTAAAATCTTTAACTAGGTAATAGCTATATAATTTATATTTTTAATTACCTTCTGTTTTATTAGGAGCTGTAGTCGAAACAGAATATTCTTGATTCTTTATTTCCATTTTCTTAGCAAATTGTTGTTGTATTTTCTTTTGAAAGTTAAATTCTTTTTTTATATTGAGTGAGTTTCTGAAATTATTGAATGAAGATTATTTGTCACTCTCTATAATATAAAAGGTATTTTTGCATGGTGTTAAGTTCTGCCACTAACAAATAATGTCTCGAAAATTGGATAGTGCATGGTGAACTGACTGCTTAAATACAAGGTTCCATGTGTCTTTCCTTTAATATTTAAATACATTATAAAGAAGATTCTTTGATTTATTTTTATTCTTAAATAAGAGTGTAGTTAGCTATTTAATAGACTAAAGTTTAAGCCTGAGTCCATTTATAATTAATATTGACAGTATTACTTACTTTTTATCATTATTAATATTTTTGTTTGCAAAAACATCATCATCATTCAATTCCAATAATTCTGAAGTTTCATCAAAGTTTATGAACGAAGGATTGTCATATATTTGGAAATCATCAAATCGTAAATTTGGTTTGGTCCCTTTATTATTTTGTTTTATGTTAAAATTTTTCGAAACAGGTCTCTGTGTCACTACAGTTTCCTTTTTAATCGCTGTGCTTAACGAATTAGCATTTTGATTAATATTCGCATTAGGTTCTTTAACTTTACTGTTTTGACCGGTTTCCTCCTTTTTAATACTTCCTTTTGGTGTTTGATCTTCTTGTTTATATGCTTCAGTGTTTTTATTTTGAGTAAACATAGACCCTGATGGCTGATTAAGGCCAGGATTAGAAAATATAGGATTGAACTTAGAGTTACTAAATCGAGGACCTGACATAAGTGGTTTAGGCTCTTGAATAGGCTGTGTTTGAGTTAATTGATGTATTTGATGTAATTGTATAAGATTGGCAATAGTTTTCAATCCTTCCAGAGTAGCCGCGGGATTTGGATTTGGTATCATCGGTGGTCTTATTTGCTTTGTGGTTACAAGATTTGGGTATTTCCTTTTGCGCCTACACTTCTTTTTCTTCGTCCTGAAAATTTATATTGACATTTAAGACTATATTTTTTACTTGTAATAATAATAACAGCTCTGTAATGTAAACTCAGGAAAAGATAATAATACAATAAAAAAAATATGTATAAAAGGCGGCTTTTTTGCTTAATAACAATGTCTGCAAGGCATTATTTCTAATGCACTTGAATATGATTTTTCATAACTTTAACAACTACTTTTGCTATTATTTTAAATATAAATTAAAAGTGTAATTCAAGCGCAATTTTAGTCTAATCCAGAATTGCGTTAGAATTATCACTGTATCGAGGAGATGAAAAAGCTGCGGCTTTTTCCATTCATTTACGTACAAATTCAAGTTATTGCTGGGATCAGACATTTTAATATAGTTTTTATACTTATTTATTTAACAATAAATATTTAGTAAACAACACACTTTGTGACAATCACAATGACGTTTGACCTAAAAATTTTGACAACGGTCGTAACTCGTAGTTTATACCACAGAAAATATATATATTAAAAGCATACAACAAAAATACCGTACCTTTTAGTAGAAAAGCCAATCTGTTTACCAAGGTAATATTTAAAAACATTAATTTAATTACGGTAGTATCATAATTATAAGAAGCATTTCAGTTCCTTTTCTCCATTTATAAAATAGCAGCCAGTATCTACGTGGCAGATGATGGAAACATATATTTTACAAGCAATATTAGTTATTTCTTTATCAATTTTTCACTCGCTAAAGATACTGTGGTCTTATAAATCAGGCTGGCAAAGTATAAATGAATAATCATATCCCAGTGACTAGGAAATGGACATTATGATATGTATGATGTTGTGGTGCAGCGTCACAAGGTCTGACTGTAACGCGACAATAGGTGTGTCGATTCTCACTTGAGAAAATAATTTAATTTCATTTTATCGCTCTAGTAGCAACAAAAAAGCTTTACTAGAAAATTGTGTTCCTATGGCTTGCAATCCTGCACCCATCCTAAATATCAAATTACATATTACCTACTTATGTCTTAAATTGTTTGTTTTTAGAGTATTTTGTATTTGCCTATTTTAGAGACATTAAAGCCAGCAACATTAAAGGCCCTCGTTATCGACACTAGGAGGTGATATTTCTTTTAAAGTTTTATATTTAAATATATATAGATTGCCCTATTAATTAATAAACAGTTATTTCTTTATGATTCAAGTGCTAAATTTATAAATTCACAAAAATTGCTTGAGCGTTAGGGACACATTAGTAAAGAAATAGTGAAAATTCCCCATCGATCTCATGTCTTGCAAAAAATTATAATCAAGTTAGGTCACTTTTATTTAAAAAATATCTCAGAGAAGCTTTGTTATAGGTATATACAAAAATCCTCTACAATTTTTATTGACCATTTTGTGGAATTAGCGATTACGAATTTATTTATGCAAAGTAAAATCGAAATCAGATTTCGAATGTGAAAATGAAAAAATGATGATGCAAGGTCCCGCAATACCGGGATCTTAATATACCGGTATTGGAAGGCCTACTTTCTAAGTTTCTACCATACTATAAGTAGATATGCGTGATACAGCGTGTAGCTATGGTATATAACAAACTTATTAGTACAAGTTCTACATTTTTATTCAACAAATCATCAATCACTTTATAACAAATCTAGGTTTCCGAAATAAATACCCAAAATTTCAAGTTCCAAAAATGCCGTCCAACCAAAAACACGTTGTTTAAAGTATGCATTAAACGTCGTATATCCGAGCACAAAATGCAATATTACTTGTTAAGTCCACTTGACCTGCGCCCCTTATACAGGCTGTTTTATTACCATTTCGCTCTACGAAATTTTACATAGAAATTTATATTTAAAACATAATGTAAAAGTTAAGATATTATTATCACTTCAATAGAAGGATAATTTTATATTAACCGGAAGTTTTAATTAACTATTCTTTGATGTTTGAAGTGTGTTAGTTTTAATGATTATTTGTGATATAAGGCTATGGTTATGTGGTAAACTGCCTTTTGATTATTTTTTATTTTTAATGTTGCGTTCCTATAAATTTATATTGTAATATTACTAAAACAAATTTACATTAATTGGTTAATTTTTATTATATTTTCAATCTTTAATATTAAAAAGAGATATATTTTAAATAAATAATACGTAAGCATATGTAATAGTTACTTTGTTTTTAGGTATTACACCTATTTAAAATGATTACCAATTTGCATATAAAAAAAAAACTTATGTTATTAAGTTTACTTAAATATTATAATTTTATATTATAATATAATACAATACATTTTATTAATTATTAATTAATTTATATAATACTAAGCAACCTTATCTCATTTTTTTTATCTAACTTCTATGCTCAAGTAATTCTATTGTTTATATTTTTTCATTCCGAAGTATACTTACGAATAATCTTGCTTTTAAGCCTGGACGTGTATTATATCTGCAAATATAAAGAAAATATTTACATAATTTTTCAGTGTCAGTTTGTCTAGACTTTCGAAAAGAAAAGCTTAGGATAATAGAACTTGCCACTCGTTTTTCACTTTACTTAACTCAACATCAGACAGCGCAAATTGTTTTTCTATTCTTTAGAAAATTAAATTACACCACAGTTCTGTATTTGTTTAGAAGGAAAAAATATTATAAGCTATATCTGTATTCATAAAGATGTTTGAAAATATAAAATGTTAGGATCTCTTTTATTAAAATGAGCAATTATATAATATTTCTTACTTTTTGTCTCTTCTTAATATTTGTTACTATCTCATTAAAAAAAATTGTATAAATATCACTATTTTTCCTAAGGAGAAGGTAGTGTCGAAAAAAATTAATTCCTTTTCGTGCAAATTAGAGAGCGGCATGAATGAGGCCGTCGTGGCGCTGGGGTACATGCGTTAACAACAGCTATGGTTTCGATTCCCACTCAGATGAATTAATTGAATTTACTTCATTTTTTCACTCTGGTAACGTATCAAAGCGCGGCGTTAAGTTTCATCACTCAATCTGCTATGCCTGTAGAATTCAGAAGAAATTGGGGAACAGTAGTGTTTTAATAAGAACTGAGTATCATAACAGTGGGAGCCTTCCTCTGCCTGCTCTCCTATAATCGGGATACAGCGTAAAAAAGAATACTGATTCAGTCTTGCGTTTTACACGCGATTTCCTAACAATAACGAGATTTGTAAAACGGAAAGAACCACTAGTCTTTTATACAGCCAAATGTGTTAAAACAAAACAGTAATAAGTATTAGGCGTTTACACATCATCCTGTATATCAATGACCTTTTGAGATCGAGCTCCTAAATTAGGACCTATCGAATCTTCACGGGAATAATTAAATAATTTGCACCCGTCACGTCAGTCTGTACAGCGGCTTTACATGTGGAAGTGACTCGATAATAATTTGTGACATTTTCCTTATTCCTTTAACAACAGTTAGTTTTATTATAGTGCGCGAATTACTTATATAATTATTATTATTAGAATAACTTTTTAAACAAATCAGTACTTAGTTTTAGTTGGTCAGTTAAAAAATTGTTTATTTTTCTTTATTGTATGGTATATTTAAATTTTGCATGTTTTTTTTTAATGTTAGTCTTTGACTAGTATAATGTTTTTTTTTAATTTATCATATATACGTATATCTATAACATTCCAAAACAATAGAACAATTTTTTAATAAACATATTGTTAATGTAAAAAACGTGTTTTTCATGTTATTGTTTATTTTATGTGTATTATACTATAAAAATATAGTAGATATATTTAAATATTACTTTAAAATTACATTAACATAAAAAAAGCGTTACTACCATTTGATTGTTTATGGGATTATTGTTCTTTTTTCAAAACCAAATGACTAATAAGAATAATTGATAAGCTATATTAATTGTTTTATAATAATAGTATTAAGAACATTTATAGAATAACATTTTATTTCTCAAGATTCGTATTCTTCAAAATATATAATATTGTTTAAAATATGCACTCCGTGTGTATACATAAGCAATGTGTTTTCAAAGTACTAGAATATATTTGAGAATTTTCGAATTTCTCTTGAGAAAACGTCCGACAATACGTAAACAGAAGAAGTATAAAAGATTTGGGGTTAAGAAGTTTAGAGTAAAATGGCGAAAACCATCTTGATTTGGTAAATACAACGTTTTTATAATAATTATATTTATAGTTTTATAATTTTAAATAATTAAACTAAGTACATTCTGGTGCTTGTTAATGTAACGACCTTAGTTTGATCGTTATTATCACGCTTTTATTAGGTTTACTTGTAATTTTTTAGCTTCAAGATAGGCAGAAGAAACCAGGAGACCTAGGAGGTTAAGCTCCATTAACACTTCCGTTCCCCTCTTTTTTGAGTGGCGGAACTCAATGCCGCACTTTGCCATAGCACCAGAAGGAGAAAATGAAAGTATTAAATACTTCATTCCCCCGAGCGGGAATCGAATCCACAACCTACCGCGTTACAGTCACACGCTTGTGCTCCCGACGGCCTCAACTATGTAACTTTGCAATAAAATGTAAGACAATTTCATACATTTTATTACAATTTAACCTACTTATAATTATGTGAAGAAGTTTAAATAAATCGTCCATCCGAGAATTGAACCTACAACGATTGCGCTTACAGGCAAGTTCTAATTAAATAAATAAATTGTTCATTTTAATTGTGTGAGCATCAATTAAAACAATTACAAGTATATTCCAATTTGGAATTAAGCTCCCGTGTGTTTTAAATTAATATTTGTCAAGAGTAAGCTCGCTTCTCGAATGAAGCTTTTATTTTTATCAATATTTTAAATACTAGTGACCTACTTTCCTTATTATATGTAGTATGGTTATTGGTAATGTTTCATTTTGCTGTGCAATTTAAAAATGTGAGTGGAAATCTAAATCTGGCTGTGCACGCGATGGATGTGGGTTTAAATCCTGGGGATCACCCCCTAGGCAGTGGGAATTTGGTGTTATGACAGTCCGTTGTCGATTTTCCCCCGAATTCTGGTGGTTTTGTGTGTTGAGTGGCGGAAACCAATGGAGCGTTTTGTCTCTACATCAGAGCGTAGAAATGAAGATAACCCATATCCACAACCAGTCACGTTTACATTCACACGTTTGTACCCATCCACCACGAGTTCTGCCTGACCTGTAATGTCCCGAATCAAGGTGGAGAACGGAGAACGATGTGTCTTAACAACAGGTTCTTTCTGCTTACTCTATATGTCGAAAAAAGTATTAATAAAATAGAAAAAAAAACCGTTTATCTACAATATATATAAATCTATTGAATTAATCTCCACTATAGGACTCAAATAATAGGCTATAAATTAACTATATTAATTCTCAATATTTGATATCTTTAGCTTTATAAAAAGCAGTGTAAGCTAATAATTATTTTTTTCGTTTTTCAGGTTCATATGTGCAACTTTAGTCAATATTTCTCATACTTTTAACAAACAACCTACGGAATATCACGGATTTTGCTTCAATATGCATTTAAACTACATGTTCAAGTTAAAGAAACTGCAAAATTGTACTGTAGTTGTTGGAGATTTAAAAGTTATGCCGTTCGAGAAGTCCACTGCAGACGACTTTAGAAATATGACATTTCCCAAATTGAAAGAGGTGGGTTTAATGTTTTTTTTGGCGGTGGTTATAGGTTCAATCCTTATTTAAAAAGAAGAAATTAATGGCGATCTCACTTGATGTGAATAATATACACAATTCATTGTCATTATTAAATATAAAAAAAAATTGAAATCACTTCACGCTGTAGCATCACTGCACACAGCAGGGTAAGCAGAGGGAACCTCCTGTTAAGACACTCCGTTCCCCACTTTCCGTGGTGAAACTCAAAGCTGAGATTTTGCTTCTGCACCAGAGCGAATGAAAATATAAATTTAAATAAATATTTCCTTTCATCAAATAGGAATCGAACCCACAACCAGTCGATTTGAAGTACAAGGGCACTATGCTACGACTGGCCTCATTATAGATCTATGTAATAAGACAAATTGCGGCGTTAGATTACGCTATTTAATTATAATGCTTTCAAAATTGGGCGGAAAGTGAAGAACGGAATCACACACCACAAAATACACCAGAGGTGGGCATGAACATAAAATAGTATAAAATGATTGTAAATATTCTTTCTTTTCAATAATGTTTATATCTGATATTTGGCACTATTTTAATTTATTGAATACGTTATTAGTTCAAATATTATTTATATGAGAAAAAATATTAAGTTCTCAAAGGACGATCCTTTTTAAAATTATATTGAAAGGAATGTACTTTTATTGAAGCTAGTTACAATTGTATGTATTTCTAACATATTTGTTTATATTAAATTAATTTAGTACTAGAAAAAAAAAGTCTCCGTTTTTTTATACTCTACTCTTTCTTTATTTAGAAATGTGGGAAATATAATCCCCACATTCCGCTTATTTCTTGAGGCATTGCGTGTTGAGTGGCTCAACGTTTCGTTCCTTCGACTGAGAATCGAACCTACACTTAATAAGTTCACAATATGATATTAATTTAAACCAACTGTCAAAGATCGACCCCCCCCTAATTGACAGAGTACCTTAGCGGTAGTACGCTATAGGCTATAGGTATAGTAGCTACGAGACCGAATTGATGTCAATTGATGTCACATTACGGTTAATTTACAAGGATCGTATTCAGTTCATAATAAAATAAATGAAATATTAATTATTGGTCGTAAATCAAAGGTGGAGTGCTATTGTGCAATTATCGTAGTTAATTGTATAATATGATGGTTTCGAGGCACAGTGGTTCTTTAACTGTTATGTCCACGGTAGTAGGTTCGATTTATATGTGAGTGAAAGTTTGTATTTTTTAATATTTTCTCGTGTAAGGTTGAATTGTGTAAGTTTATTCTAATCATAGGGAAAAGGTAGAGAATAGAGTATCTTATTTTATGCAGGAGAAGTATCTCTTAACCCTGTTTACTTATTGTTTTCAATACTTATATAAACTTGACGCGGTACTTAGTGGGCCAGCGCTTGACTATAAGCGTTTTGTTTGTTGGTTCGATTCCCACTCAGGGTAAATATTATATTAAATTTAATTAATTTTCATTTGTTCTCTAGTAAACGAATTGATGACTCAAATTGACTCAAAAATTCGGTAGAAAATGAGAAACTGAGTCCTAAATCTAGGATCTCTCTGTCTAAGTTGCTGTTTTATTTAAAAAAAACAATTTTTTTATATTTCTTTCCAGGTTACCGGATACATGGTTGTTTATCGTGTATTTGGATTGGAGACATTCAGTGACTTATTTCCAAATCTGGCGCGTATCCGCGGCAATACGCTAGTGTACAACTACGCACTGATTGTATACGATTTGCCTAACTTGAGAGAGGTATGTGAAATACTAGATAAGCCTTTAGTGTACTATACTTGGTCGTGGTGGCGCAGCAGCACAGCGTCGAACTATTAACGCGACAATTGTGGGTTCGGGGATCAATTCTCTCTCTTTGGTAACCAGATAAAGCGTGGCGTTGAGTTTCATCACTCAACCAGCAATGTCTCAAAATTTGGTTGGTGTCTAGGAATGGAGTGTTTTAACACTAGGATTTTAAACTACATGTGGGATATAGCGTGAATTAAAAATTATATGCAGTAACGGATTTGAAATGATGAAATGAAAATTGGTGTGTAAAACGCGACATGATGTGGATTTGATTCCTACTAGAGTAAATAGAACATTTTCATTTCTTCGCTCGAATAACAAGGCCACAAGCTACGTTGAGTTCCACCACTACTGTACGTAAAACGGAATACCTCCAGAATTTCGTGGAAAGTGGAGAATGGAAAAGTCTTAATGTAAACGAAGCGTCTTAACACTAGGTTCCCAGGTTCCATCTACCTATCCCATAAATTTGGGCCCCTGAACTACGACTGTTCTAAATCATAATAGAAAAGCCTATAATCACAAAAAAAAACTTATTTTCAGGTCAGTCTAAACGGCTTACTAAAAATAGATCGAGGAGGTGTCATAATATGGGGTAGTCCCCTAACCTGCAACGTGGACACCATCGACTGGGATGCCATAGCACCGGGTTCCCGCCACATACTGAGTAAGCCGGACAAACATTGCATTTTCCCTTGCACTTGCTCTAGGAACCTAGCTACGAATCGATGTTGGAATAATAAGTAAGTATCGGAATAATAAGCTTAAAAGTTTTTGATAAAATTTAGCTTGTTTTCATGTTAATTCCAAGATTTATAAGCCGATAATTTTGAAATATTACATTAGAGAAAAAGCCTTTTATTGAGGTATATTGCGAAAAAAAATACGAGCGCAGACTCAACAGGCGGGCTGTATTTGCCAATTTTCTTCAAGAATCCAAAATAATTACAAATTCGCGAATATCTACCGAACTAATGAAATTCGGGGGTTAAAAATTATAAATGGGGGTATTTGACCCCTACGGGCTAGATGTTGAGATCCTCTACCAATTGACAACCGTTGATCCTTCGACCGCGTTACAACTGTATATGGATGTGTAATTATAATAAGTATAATTGTATACAAAGTAAAATTGAAATGATAGATATATACAAATATATCACCTAATTACCTACATATTAGTTGTTAATTATAACTAATGTTAATTTTATATATGAGACCATTTTGTTAATTAATGTCCAAATAATATGCTAAGTTAATTAATACGTTTACGTGGCTAATTATAGTAATTATTTGATTATAATATAATAATTTTTTTTATGTTGTATGTAGGTACATAGTTTTAAGAACAAAACAATGAATTTTAATCACGCTGCACCCCGCCCACATTAAGGTTCCGCCCCCCATTCTCCGCTTTTTCCAGAAATCTGTTAAACCGTTGCTTGCACCGAAAAATATATAAAAAATTTCGCCCAAAGCAGATTAGATAGAGGGAACCTGGGATTATACTGTTTCCCTAATATGGAATGGAATGTCTTAATACTTCACTTACGTTCGTCACTTACCGCCCAATTCTTGAGGACTCAACACCGCGCTTTGCCTCATTACCAGAGCGAGACATTAAATAATTCATTTCCGCGAGTAGTAACTGAACCCATAACCATCACGTTTATAGTCTTGATGTACTGCGCCTTGGCGGCCTGTAAAAATGTATTTTAAAAAATACAAATAAATTCCATATTGTTCGCAAATATTTTCACTTTGAAACATACATAATTTTGTGCTTTATAACATTTTAATTAAAATTATTATAATTGTTCATATAAACAAAATTCAATACAGGAATGTTTGTTTAGTCATTATTGTTATATGTAAATAATAATTTTATTATAATATAATAAATATTTCATTCATTTCGTTAAAATAAATATGAACTTTGTATTATTATTATTTTATAAATAATATTTTATGCTTATATGTATATAATATTGTTAATATTCTTTTCGCCTCACCAGTGTGGGGTCATACATAGCAGAGGGAATCTGGGACTAGTTCAAAACATTAGGTCCCCATTAAGATATTCCTATTCTCCACTTTCCATTGAATTCTGAAGGCATTCGGTGTTCAAAATAGTAAATATTTCAATCCCTCGAGTGGAAATCGAAATTAAAACCTGTGTTACGCTTACAATCGCACGCATGTGACGGAGTGTTAGACTTGAGTTGTAGGAGCCCAGTAGACTTAATTTTCGGCTTGCAGCTTATTATATAAGCACGAACATTTTTCTAAATTTAAATCGATAAAAATTTTAAACTTTTCCCCTGTTATGAAAAGCGTTGGCGTACAGCGTTGAGTTTTGCCACTCAACTGGGATTTGAATCAACAGCTATCATACATGTTACACATACACACAACTTCATCGTTCACACTATTAACACACATTAATTATTTAATTTTAGAAAGTGTCAAATCTTCCTGGAAGGACCGGAAAGTTACAATTGTAGCAGTAAATGCTTTGGCTGCCGCAACACTAACTCTAGCATATGCACTCTGTGTAGAGAGTTTACTTATCAAGAAACGTGTGTATCAAAATGCCCGAAAAATACGTAAGTTTTATTGTTATTATTTATTTTGTACTGAAAGATAGTCATTTAATAAAGGGGGAAAATGTAACGAGAATATCATTTTTTTTTTATATTTCACGCTGTATCTCAAATATAGTAGGGTAGGTAGAGGGAACCTAATGTTACGACACTCCGTTCCCCACTTCATATGAATTGAATTTTTCAAGGCACTGCCCGTTGAGTGGCGGGACTCAGCGCTGCGTTTTTTGCTTCGGACAAGAGCAAAGACATGAAAATATTAATGAATAATGATTTATTCCCCTGAGCGGGAATCGAACCTACAACCGTCGCGGTACAGTCACAATCTTGTGCCCCTGCTTCCTATCCCCAATCCGGGTATGACTAACCGAGTTGGAGAAAATTTTATGGTTAAATTAAATACTCGTATACTCACATACACATATTTATAAAACTTTTCAGCTTAATTCTAAGAGACAGCAACTACTGTGTGACAGAAGACGAATGCGAGCATTTGGATCGTTGGGCGTGGAACAACACATGCTTATCTGAATGTCCTATCAATTATGACAGATCGGTGCTAGCTTCTGGAAAAACGACTTGTGTACTATGCTATGATTGTCATAAGGTATATATTTTTTTTGTTTTTATTTGTACGCACGTACAGCTATCCATTTTCATCCCTACTCAATAAAATTAATTATTATTTACCCCCCAACCCCTCCCCCCCGGCGAGACTAAACGTGGCAACCGATACCGCCTCGAATTGTTGTTGAAAGTGGAGAACGAAGTGTCTTGAAATGTCAAATGTAGACAGCATAGATATATAAAACATCTAACGAGATTCTTTCCGTCTACTCTCCTTTTTTGATTAGTAATTATATTACTGTTCTTCTTATATTTACTTATTCTCAATGATCACATTTATCACATTTTGCCAGTGACGACATATCACACTGTTTTCTTTAAGCCAGGATTTTTTAAAATTACAATTTCTATTTCAGACATGCTGGAATCTCACAATACAAGCGCTATCTTCGATTCAAGCAGCTGAAAAATGTGTTTACGTGAATGGCTCCTTAATAATTCATATATGGTCAATACCTAATGTGGCTGATGAATTGCGAAATTACTTAAGAAATATTGAAGAAGTAACCGACTATATTCATATTTACAGCTCAATCAGTCTCACTTCGCTAGATTTTTTGTCATCTTTACGAAGGATTGGAGGCGAGCGGTTGTTACATAATAAGTATAGTTTAATAGTTTATGATATGCATAATCTACAGAGTCTTTTTGCACCTAATGTCACTGAAAATCTTAAAATAGATAAAGGAACCCTAAGGTTCTATAGAAATCCAATGCTTTGTATGCATGAGATAAATAAACTAAAAGACAAATTCCCTATTCCGCCCACAAAACTTGATTTACCCCAGGGCTTAAACGGTTACAGCGGAGGCTGTAATTCAGTGTCTTTAAATTTAAAAATAAAAGAAATGAATGAGACTTCAGCCATTGCAACGTTTCATCCACAAGCCGTAGATGTTCATTATACAGTGCTGTACGTCAAAATACCTCAAGGAGTTAATACGACAATTGTACCAGAAAGTTGTAGTGACTTTGAATGGTCCGCTATAAATATTATAGAAACAACTGAAGATATTATCGAAGTTCCACTAAAACATCTTCGTCCGGCGTCGAACTATGCGGTTTGTATTGAACAGTACGAGCCTGTATCACGACTTTTATCTAGAAGTAGTATTGTTAAATTTAAAACTTTAGTTGGAAAACCTGAACCACCTTTCATATTAGAATTAGTGGCGTCCTCTTTTAGTGTCATAGTTATTAGATGGGTAGATCATTTGGACTATAGAAATGATATTGTACGTTACGAACTAGATGTTGTATTAGTAGATATAATAGATAAGTATATTGTAGCTAGAGACCATTGTGGTAGTAAAGATGATGATGTGTTTGACATAGATTACGCTCGTCACGCCAAAGTTATGCGTCCGCCCAAAAATTATGAAAAAGGTTGTGAATCCATGTGTGGAGTTCTATCTTCCGTTACAGTTGGAGCGATGGTTGAAGAGGATTTTGATGTATGCGATGCGATTACAAATTGCGATATTGAATCCGATCGTCCTAAGAATTCTACTGTTAATGGTCTGATAAAATCTTTAGCTTTAAATATAAATGGTAGAAAGAAAAAGTTTCAAGTTGGTGGATTGTCACCTTTCAGAGATTACAGGTTTAGGTTACGAGCTTGCACTAAGGACAGCTGTAGTCGATCAGCTAGAGGCGTAGTACGAACGTTACATTCTAAAATCGCTGACGTTTCATATATATTGTTGGCTAGTGCAAACATATCTGGACACATTTACGTCAAATGGGACCCGCCGGAAATAACAAATGGACCCATTCTTTCGTACACAATAGAAATTTACCCTAATTTTAGGTCGAGTGATATGAAATATTTGGTGCCGCAGTCCTGGTGCGTCCCCGGAAACATGACGAATATTATTGTCAAATCTAATAATGCTAGTAAATATCTTGTGAGAGTTTGCTCTACTACGTTAGTTCACGCGTATATTTGTAACGATTGGACTAAAGTAGAGATATCTAAGGAGTACCAGCCGGTGTGGTGGTGGTGTGGTGTGTTGTTTGGAATATTTTTAAGCGTATTCTCTTGTGTCATTGGCTATAAGTTAAGAAGTAGAAAAAGTGATACCATACCGCTATTCGACGCTACTTTCATTCATAGACAGGAGAGTGAACCGCCAGCCAGTATGATGTCAGACTTTGTGTCCATTTACCCAGTCTCCTGGCACGAAATGCGGGAACTGTCTTAGCCATAATCATGTTTAATATTAAATGTGTATGTTTTAAATTTTAAGGAAACACAATATAATATTTATAATAAATTGTAATGAAGTACATCGTAATAATAAGTATTCGTCCCGTGTATTATTTACTTTAGTTATATAAACGTGTTCCTATCCAAACAATCCAAATTGTTATTATTGAGAAAAAAAATATCTCTGTATTTAAAAATTCCAACATCCAAAAAGATCCAATTATAAAGTTATTTCCGTAAAAAAAAATATAAACAAGTTACAATAACAAACAAAAAAAAAATATAATATTACCATCGATGATAATTTACAAGAATCTCTTAAAAAAGTAATAAAGGTGGAGTTTATGACAAATGTTGTATTAAAACGGCGTGCATTCAATTCCCATGATGAAAAAATTGTAACAAACAACGAGGAACGTCGACGTTAAACAAAAAAGTGTTCCAGATGAGCGGACAATTTGAGGCTGAAATTAATTTTGTGTAATGGAAGGAAAAGTAAATGTTTTCACTGTCTCCTCATAACTTGGCACTGAACGAGCGTATACAAATCTGGATATAAATGTTTTCCTATTAAACTTTATAACAAATGGTTCTCTAAAGTGATTGGGATGTTTAAGTGCTGTTTTGTAAAGGACATTAGTAATGCTATTTTATATTTTTGTTATATTATATTCTTGATTTTCGATGTGAGGCCAGTCGGGGCAAGGGCTCGAGGATGCGAGTGTAAACCCATAAACGATTATGGGTTCAAGTCCCACTTGAGGCAGTGAAATATTCAATAGTTTATTTTGCTCGCTCTCGTAACGAGGCAAAGCGCGTCGTTGAATTCCACCCCACTCAACACGCAATACCTTCAGAATTCAGCGGAAAGTGGGGAACACAAGTGTTTTAGTGGGAACGGAGTCTTAGCTCACTAGGTTTTGGGTTCTCTTCGCCTAAATAGCTACCTGCGGAATATAGGTGAAGCTAAAAACAATATTTTTCGGGGTAACCAAACATGAAGGTTAGGTAATATATACGAGTATAAGTACCACGCACTTTTACCACTAAAAACAAATAAAAAAGTTGCGCCGAAAATACATATTATATTGGGTTTAACATTTTTACAAATAACATATACTGATAGAGCATTAACAAAAAAATATTTTTAATATTTTTAAGCTTAACAAGCAACAGTTTTAAATTTCACAAGTTTGCGGGTGAATATGGAACAGTACTGAATTAAATTTCTTTTAAATATAAATATTCCCTTAGGGGATGTCTGTTTCCTTTTTCAGTTTCAGTTATCTTTTTCAACTGTTTAATTGTTGTTTGCTGTATAGAAGGGTAGGCAGAAGGAACCTGGAGCTAAGACATTGCATTACCCACTTTCTGCCCAAATTTTTAAGACATTGCGAGTTGCGTAGCGAAACTCAAAGATGGCTTATAACTATCTAATTATAAACAATTATTCAGACTTAACTGCGAGTGTTCTATTTATAAAATAAATCTTATTACCACACTAGACTTTCTTAACAAGCGTCGGCAAAACTTGTCTAATGTAACTGCCAACTTGGAAATTAATCTAAACCGTTCCTACATTTGACGTCACGATGTCACATTTTGCGTATTCATATGGGACTTATAATTGTAAATAATTTATAGTTATACTTCTCGGTGTAATTATAACTATTTTGTATGTAGTGTTTATTAATTTTGTTTGGCAGTAACGTGGTTGCTTTGGTTGTTTTAATTTGTTATAGGATTAAGTTTTACGGTGTTGAGTTCCGCTATGTGGTAAAATAACAATGTTCGTCCGGGCCGTTGGTAATGGAGTGTTTGACATTGGATTGCCAAAAAGATAAACCTATTTAAAAAAAAAAATTGAAAAGCTTGTTCTTGATTTAACAATTACTAAATATATGGAGAATATCAATCTTTAAATTATGTTTTTTATAAAAAAATAATTATTATCAAATTTTATAATCTAATTACAACCCTATTAAGGGTTACCCAATAAAATTCGAACAGAAACCACAGAAACGATAGTCCAACTCCGAAACATTGGAAACGCCCGAAGGTTTAATTAGCCCGAAGATCTGGTAGGTGCAGATAAGCCGTGATTTTACGCTCCACTGTCAAACGGACGTTCGCTTTGCCAAATTTCTGTAGATAGTGTCGCATTTGTGTTACTGAGAGAATTCTTTATCGTTGTATGGTGGGGGGAGGTTTTGATGGGGGTGGGGTGGTGTTTTGATTTGTAATGTTTTAATTAGTGGTTAGGCCAGATATGGCGCAGGGGTGCGAAGTGTGACTGTAAGCACGCTAGTTTGATGTTCGAGTCCCACTCGAGGAAATGAGATATTTAATATTTTCATTTCTTCGCTCTGGTGTGCGTTTCGCCACTCAATGCTCGATTCGGTGCAAAAGGGGGAACGCAGTGTCTTGACAGTAAGTTCCCTCTGCCTAAGTTTCTGTATGCAGGATACAGCGTGACGCTAGTTTGTGAAAAGCTTAATAGCAGTTGTTACTATTATTATAAAGAATTATAATAAAATTAAAAAGCAGTAATCACGGTTTTATCGTGTAGAAGGAAATAAAAGGGGGATTATTATGTTGACAGACCCTATTTCCGCCCAATTTTCGTGTTAAGTCGTGAAATTAAATTTACTTTGTCAACCAGAGCCTCGAACTGAAAGTAATTTGAATATAATCGAACTGAACTCGAACTGAAACCCCTTGAGTTGTAATCGAACTAACAACCCTCACGTTTACAGTTGAATTCTATACCGAAGCGCAACTATGGACTTATTTTTAAAGTTGGTATTTTTTTTAATTTTACATACATCCCTCACATAGCTAGGCTGTAAGAACCAGTGTCTTTTCACGTTCTTTACTTAAAAAATAATAATTTGTTAAGTTTCCAAGAACATTTCTTCAGTTGAATAAGTGAATTTAGACATCTTTTAATATTCAGCAGAGAAATTAATAATATTATTGACTATCAACAATTTTATTACGAACATATTTGACCCAGTTTGATGAGAAAAACTACTTAAGCGCTTTCTAGTATCAACATGTTTTTCAACTATATATATTTAACTATGTACATAAAATGGAAGAAGATATATTGTAATACACATATATTATATTATAGGTGTAGATAAGTATCATCCGCTACCAATGTGCTGAAACACGTTCCAACTGTAACAAAAGATGAGTATATATTTGATTATCTTTACACTCGCGGATTTGTAAATGTGGAATTCTATTTTAGCAAGAAACATATTCTTATGGTCTAAAAATAACATATGGTCTACAGAAGTGAACGAATTTTTTTTTTACTTTCAAATCAGCAATATTTCTATCGCAAAAGAAAAAATAGAGCCCTTATAGACTCACTTTGCAGGCCGTCTTGCAGTCTATCAATGTTATTCGTCTCAAGATCGCGCAAAAATGTCAAGTTTAAAAAAAAGTTTAAATTATAATCAAATATCTTGATCCTAATATATGTCTACGGTCCCTTGTCCCTAAAAAATAAATATGCTTCTCTTCATGCATCGTTTTTGCAGCATTTTGTATGAAATTCTTCAGAATTTTAAAGGAAATTTACCAACGTATAATTAACATCAAAAACGAAAATTTCCCATGAAATTTCATCAAAATCGGATCTGCAGTTTGCTTGTCAGTGTATCACAGACAAACAGACAGACAGACAGAGATATAATACTTTTAAATTTGTTATATAAATATGGATATACATATATACATATATATATCCTCACAATTTTACGTCTACTCTTCTATTCAAGATCTTACGACTCCAGTGTAGTACAATTTGTAGGATTAGCAACTCAGTTAAGATATGCAAACAAAAGGCGTCGTAAACTTTCATCGTTAAAGACAACTAAGAGATTTAACTCGTAGCGCTTCTTTTAAATGCTCTCGAGCTCTATCTACGAGGAGTCGAAGTTTATTGTTTTTTTTTTACAAGTGAAATAATTGTTCTTCTTGCTTTTTATAGGGTTTTTTTGTTATTGTGGTTGTAGTAGGTTCAATTTAAATGTGAAAAATATTTGTAGATGGAATTAATTATATATATTAGCATCTACGTTTAATTTTATTTATTTAGATTAACAAGTGGTAATTAATTACATAAATTTTACATTAATAGTTTTCTTAATTCTAAACTCTTTACAACGCATTATGCACTAAAAGTTTCATTACTTAAACTTTTAGCAAATTTATAGTAGGTTGAAGGAATCTAGTGTCACTCCTTTTCTCAAGCACTGTCCAATTTTCAAGACATTGCGTGTTGATATGCGGAACTCAACGCCGCGTTTAATCGTTTTACCAGAGAGGGGAAAAGAAAAATATTTATTGTTTCGAGTGGTCATCGATTCCACAACTATCACATTTACAATCAGTCGCTGTAGCGTTGCGCCAAAACGGCTTTACGCCTAGTTTAAAAGAGGATAAAGAATAAATAATATTATATTGGCAAAAGCTAAATTTCCAATACCAATATATAGTAAAATGCCTACCTTTTTATCAGTAAGCTTTTTGCCATAAAAGTGAGCATTCAAAAATATATTTTTTTACGAAGATCAAATTATTTCCATATGAATAACATAAAGCGGACGGCGAGGCATATCGTATAAAAGTATTTTATTAGTAGACCCTTGTTTGTATATAAAATATTATAACTCAATATCCGTATATATTTTTAACGAGCATCCCGCTCGCGGCTTCGCCCGCTTGTACTACACAATTATTTATTTTCTCATCTCATCTTTTGTGATCTAATAATATTATCAGTTTAAAGACAATATCCATACATTGACAGCTAAGGTATCAGCAAATTCAATTCTTTTCTAGTCAATAGCTATACTTTTAGCTTGAAAGACATTATAGTGCAATATTTGCGGTTTCTGTGGCGTAGCCTAACAAGCAATGATCGAAATAATATGCGAAGTAATAATTCAAAACAAAGCATGTTGGGTGATGGACTTGAATTTTGAAATACTTCATGATTAATCAATACATTCTCCATATAATATTTATTTGTATTACAACTTCTAACAAACGGCGTATAAGGCGAATATGGATACGTGGTACTCCAAAACTGTGCGGTTTTACAGGAAGTTCCTTTCTTGTGCGCCTCGTGTGTGGAATGGCCCACCTGCCGCATTGTTTCTGGGTCAATACGACATGGGGTATCTTCACAACGCGTGTCTATCTCCACCTTAAACGCACCTGTAGCTCCTTTGGTATTCCACGGGGTCGCGTTGATTACTTACCATCAGGTGGACTCCAACGCCTTTTTTTCTCTATAAAATAAAAGAAAAAAAAGAAACACCTAATGAATCATAATTTTAATAAAAATATTAAAATGATAAGAAAACATACTTGGTAATTAAAACTTATCACATACTCATTATAGCGATAAAAGTCTTGTTTGTTTTTCAATATTGAATATGGATTAATTAATATTTCTTTACAAGATGCAATTATCGAAAGGTTTTACTTTAATATCTTGCCGTAAGCCAATTAAAATTAACGATAGTAGCTAGTAGACGCTAAAGTATGATCCGACATAACTTGTATCAATAAAAACCGTTAACCCTGTTACCGCCAGCATAGCTTTCCACTTCCATTCCGTAACTTCCATTTGTACTGAACATACTTCCCAAGTTACGCAATAATATGTTACGAAGAGCAGCGATTCGATTACCACTCGGGGGAACGAACTGTTTTCATTTTGTCTTTGGTTAAGTTCCGCAATATCTCCAAGATTTATGGAAAAAATAGAGAACGGAGTATCTTAACACTTGGTTGCCTCTATCAGTCCGTAACCTATATTACAAATTTAACGTAAAGTATACTCAATTAAATATATTCAAAGTTCCCAAAGGCATATACTTTAGTTTTAAAATAATGGAACTAATTTAGCCTTCTAGGAATGAAGACAAAACTACAGCGAACGTTAAGTGCATTCTGCGACTGTTGACCGGTGAAATATAGCGGTACGTAGAGCAATTATTTTGTATTAACTAGATACCATTGTTTTATGTATATTTAAATATAGATATATATATATATATATATATTTATTTATGTATTCAGCATATACCAAAGTAGGCAGATGGAACCTGGGAACCTAATGTTAATACACGTTCCCCACTTTCCGCCGCATACTGGAGGCATTGCGTTTGAGTGGCGGTATTTTCTGCGCAAATTTTGAGTTGTGGAAGTTATTTTCTTGTTGCTTGAGCAAAGAAATTAAAGCATCTCATTCCCCGACCTGAAATCGAACTCATAGACATCGCAATGAAATTATAGTATTACCTTAATACATACCAAGTTTTTAATTTTGAATCAAAGACCATCTTTCACACAGTCGGGAAGATCAAACTACTAAGATAAATAATAAAAACTAATGGTAATAATATTAACAACATGTTTTCCTCCACCTCAGCTTGATAGACGCTCGTGGAGCATACATCCAACTCAACGGCACGTCACTAATGTGGTTATGCGAGAGTTCAAACGCTACGGTGCGCATGGTTATTTCATTTCTTGTATGTAGTTCTATGTAGTTGTAGGTATAATATAAATAACGCTTTTTTAGCTTTACATTGTATCCAGCTCAGTGTAGGGTAGGCAAAAGGAACTTAGTGTTAAGACACTCTGTTCCCCAGTTTCTGCCGGATTCTTAAGGCATTGGCTGTTGAGCCATTGGCTTTGCTTTGATGACAGAGCGAAGAAATAAAAATATTAATAAATACTTGTAATAATTAATTCCCACGAGTGGAGATCGAACCCATATAGCAGGGGTAGGCAGTGGGTACCTAGTGCTAAGACACTCCGTTAATCATTTTCCGTCTGATTCGGGAGACATTGGCTTTATTTTTTTTTAAATTGCATTTGCACCAGTCTACAGTCAATTAAATACAACCAAATAACACATATATATATCAATTTTCCATATGATATTCCCTTTAAATGGAATGCCATTCGAGGCTTTACACTGACTTGCCAGTGTTCTGAACGCTTGAAATTGTATGAATGTCTGTCTCAGTGAGTTATTGGGGTATACGCGGCGGGATAGTGAATGCGCCGTTTACAAACTTGCTACTAAATCGTATCCATTTGCATCGTTATTACATTTTTCGAGAACTTCCCATATTGGGTGCAGATACCATTTTAACTGAATTGTGATTTATCGTAAGATTAAAGTTCGTTAACGCTTAAAAATATGGTTAATTTATTAATCTATGGAATCAAAGGAATATAATGTAAGTAGGGGAGAGCGGGGCTAAAAGTTACCGAGGTAAGTTGTTCCGATGGAAATAATTTCGCGGGGAAAAGTGATAGGAATATTTAGTAAACATATAGTGAAATGCAATGTGATAGCGCACCCATGGCCAGCATATTGAACAATCCAGTGGCACCCGAAACCAATGGAATAGCACACGTGTGTCGTTGGTGCACGATTGTAAATATTTTCGCATTTGATATTTTTGGTCTGTCTCACAAATTTTAACGATTAGCCTTGAGTATGTTAGTGTTTCTTTTACATATATTATCTACTATTTCGGAACACTATTTGTAAATTATTTGTGTTTTTCCTAATCTTATTTATATTAAATTTTTTTTCAACACGTGTTTTTGGGGCTAGATGTTCCCTTTTTTTGGGGCATGTTGTGACCTCGGAAAACTTTCGCTTATTCATTTGTACCCATAATGGGATGTAAATATTGTAATTTTTCATACTAAAAAGTATTGTAATTTAGTAACATGCGGACTTATGCTCGAAAATCAACCCGAGGTTATGTGTCATATGAGTTGATGCAAAAAGCAGCGGAGGTAGTTTTGAAAGATTGCAAGAATAAGATAAAAACTATTACCAAAGGATTACATATACATATTGAGCACGAAAAGATAAAGCTATAAAATCTTTGTTTATTATTTTGGTTTAACAAAATCAATATAAGTTTTATTTTATATAAAATTATCTTTTACTTTTTAGTTCGTTGTTTTTCGGTTCAGTTTTTTTTTGTTTAAAATTAATTCTTTTTACGATTTTAAGTGATAAGTAACCTTAAAAGGATACTTTTTAAATAAGTGTTGGTTGTGGTGGTAGTGGTTGTTAACGAGTGGCATCTGTTGTGATATATAAAACTTGACTCAATTAGGTATTATTTTTGTGGAAACTAACATTTTGGTATATTGACAAGAAAATACATAAAAAAATATTCGGGCGAATTGGGAACCTCTCCCTTTTTTGAAGTCGGTTGAAAATGAAAACATATTTTTTGAGGTTGGTTGAAAAGAAATGCAACGATGGGGAATCTTACTTCTGACAATAATTTTAACAAAGTTTTTCCTTGTAACTATTCCAGTATAATTAAAATTTACCAAAATAAAAAAAAAATTTCTCAATTTTGACTAAATTTTATAATCGGAACCTAACCAAATTTTCATCAAACTATCCTTGAAGTGTATCCTTTTAAATAAGAAAAAAATCATTGGAATCGGTTAGCGTGATATTGAGTTATTCGTCATTTTGTCGCACACATACCAATATAAATTTAATACTTATGTGATTTTCTCCTAGATACCATCGTCAAAAATAGAATAAAAAAAAATTGGTTCCCACATGGGAAGCACTACCTTTCAAATAAAAAAAATCATCAAAATCGGTTCACCTAATCAAAAGTTATGAAGTAACATACTTACATAAAAAAAACAGTCAAATTGATAATCTCCTTTTCTTACAGAAGTCGGTTAAAAAAGATTTGCTTTTGCGCCTGGTGATTATTATGATACTGTTGATTATTCCTTAAATAAACAGGCTTTATTCGATTATTTATTGTTTTTTATTGTGCAAATAATAGCTTTAAAAAATATGGTAACAATTTACCCCGGTCTGTTAACAACTTGCCCCAAATCGGGGTAAGTTGTTACTTTCCGACTTCAGTCACAAAAAAATTCATAATAAAAAAGTCTTACAAAGAATACCCCAAATTACTGTTTTAATTGCAAGTCTAGATATGTAAGTTCAATTTGATTATATTGTATAAATACTGAAATCAAATATTCGTAGCAATATTTGAGGTTAAAAAAAAATCGGAACTTTTGGCCCCGCTCTCCCCTACAATATAAATACTACGGTTTCTACGGTTTTTACGGTTTTCACGTTTCTCTTTACCTTTCTGCCTACGCAGCAACTCGTAAAAAATGTTTTAATTGAAGAATTATGAAACAACGAAAAGCAAACAGAGTATTGAAAGAATAAGACGAATAGAAATCTACTGTACAAATAAGAGAAACGTTATATTACATTTTTTACGGGTCTGTACCTATCTATACAATATTTCTAAATATTTACTTGAGGAAAAGTTTCCATTGAGTACATGTAACATATTTAAAATTTTTACTCGTCGCGCATGTTGCGTTGAAAACGAATGAAAGAATTTCAATAGAACGATATTCAGTGTAGTGTAAGACAATTGTCAGTGTGAGGGTAGTTTACAGAAAATAAAATAATAATACCCACATAATTATTTATAAAAGAGGAAGGGAACGGCTATGAAAAGTGACGTTTTTAATGGATTGAGTCAGTACGTCGTTATTATGCCTCTCGTAAGGTGTAAAATTGTGACGGTGTAAATACTTGAAGTATTTAAATTCAGTGTCATTGTTAGAACTATGCGTTTTAAAACGTGTATAAGTGTAAAGTGTTATATAGAAACAGTGTTAAGTGTGCTGTGTAAAGTGTTAAAAGTGTGTACATGTGAAATAGGAACAATAAATTATGGTTATTAAGTGATTTCTTATACTTACCATCTGACATTTTGACGGTAGGTATCACATTTTTTTATATTTTATAAACTACTACTCTTTGCTTGCAACTATGTTTGAAACTGCATATTTTCCGTTCCCTCAAAAGTTCTTACTGTCCACCGAATTCTGAAGGCATTTTGTGTTGAGTGGCGGAAATCAGCGCTGCAGTGCCTCGGTACTAGAGCGAGGAAATAAAAACACTAAATATTTATTATCCTCGAGTGGGCATCGAACCCACAACCTGTAACGACTGGCCTCAAAATTATTAATCGAGTCGTAAATAACCAACTGTATTTTCACTTAATGCGATATGTATTAGTAAAAACATAATAATTTCCACTGGTTTCCATGCCAGTTGAGCAAATTGGATGTTCAACCACATTGAAAACCAAAGTTTGTTATTGAAAGCAAAATAATATGAGCTGACCGCAAATGAAATCTATTAAAGTAGTTCGCGTTATTGTGTTTCTATTTATTATAGTACCTATAGATATAATGGTATACGTTAGACTCTAAAAGGGATGATTGTGGGTTCGATTCCCATTCGGGGCTATGAATTATTTAATCGTTCTAATAACAGGCTAGTATGGTTCCATTAATCAAGGCCCAATGTCCCGAACTCGGGCAGAAAGTAAAGAACGAAGAGTTTTCAAAATATGTTTCTTTTGTCTACCCTGCTATGCGAGCAAGCATTTTAACCTGTTAAAACTGCTTTTCGTTTTTCAGTAGGTACGGAAGTACAAGACAACGAAAAGGTCTTCTTCTTCTACTGCAGCAAGGTAGGGAGCCTAGTTTTAACATATTTCGCTCTCATCTTTCCGCCAAATTCTGGAGGCTTTCTATGTTGAGTGGCGATACCAGAGAGAACAAATTTATATCTCTGGGAATCGAACTCACACTCTGTCGCGTTTACAGTCACACGCTTGTGCCCATTCGCCATGATCGGTCTCTAGATATATGGGTATATTATTTTCCCTTATTACTTTTAAGAATACTAGATATTAAAAATGAAAAATATTACGTTACTATAAATGTCGTTAAAATTAATGTACAATAGTATATCAGTTTTTATAATTAAATAAAGCTTAAAACAAATACATAAAATAAATATTTACACAATTCATTCATTCAAAACAAAGGAATATTTATTTTTTGTCAGTTATTATATATTCATATCTTTATAATGTAATGGGCGTTTTATTTAATCATGCGGGGGTGGTTTTAAATTAAAAACAATCTACCCCTTTTGTTCGAAATGAAGTAAATAATGAGAAAAATAATTATATGACCAATTCTTGGATGTAACAATAATTTTAATTATTTGGCATTTTCTTTTGTGTTATATTTACATATTATCTTTTAAATGTGCCAATTAATTATATTAGCGAAGCGTGATTGATATTGTTATTGTTTATTATCACTTATTTAAACATTCATGAAGTAAGAGTGGGTGGAAGGCAAGTATGAAGAGGTTGATGATAGTGGACAGGTAGACCGTAGCAATCGAGACCGTAGCCTTCTGTAATGTTCTGTCATTCCCGCTAGAGATAATGCCAATGCGTGAAACTTCACTCTGTATCCCGCACAGGGCAGTACAAGCAAAGATCCTAGGAACCTAACGTTAAGATACTACGTTCCCATTAAGCACAAACACCGCCGATCTCTAGAGGCGTTGCTAAAACAATATATTGAGAAAATTGAATATTTTACTTACCAGAATGGGAATCGAACTCATACCTGTCACGTTTACAATCACTCCCTTCTGCCACTGGGTCACGACGGTCTCAAATAATATTTTTATATATAAGAGTTGTTTACAAGTAACGCACTTTCTGCCAAATTCCGAAATAGGGTTCAGTAATTATTTTAACGTGGTGTGTCTAGACGTAACTTAGTTGTGTAAGGGCGTTCTTCGAATAATATAGAGCTGGTAATATGAAAACAGATATTTGATTTTTTCCAATGAAATAACTGTGTTTAAAAGTAACGTGAAGTAAAAAATGGAAAAATATAAGTGGCTCAGCCGTCTGAAAAAAAAAATACATTTTTATGTTTAAATTTGGAATTATAGCTGGAAGTGATAAGCTGGAGCTCGATGCAAATTTATTATATGAGAATGAGATGAAATCCACAAAAATAAATAGAAACAAATCATTTTTTTATTATTTGAAAGGTAGCGACATTGCGTCAAACTAGAAACGCGACGGTTCGATTCTTACAATAAATTATTGTAATTTCCCCACTCTGGTAACAAGGCAAAGCTCGGCGTTGAGTTCCGTCACTCAACACGCAAAATCTGGAAAATTTTGCGGATATTGACGAATAAGACACTCCGTGTCTTAACACTGAGTTCCCTCTGTCTAGCCTGCTATATGTGGCATACAAGGTAATTACATATATACATCTAATATAAACATTTATTTATTTAATATGAATCTGTGTGAACCACATTATAGACGTGTTAATACCATAAAATATTACACAATTTAAGAACTTCACATTCAAATATTTACTTCAAATATTTCATCTTCCATTATATTTCACATTTATTGAACCCTATCTGTATACCGAACATTCTATGGATATCACAAGCATGTCGACCTTCGAAGCTTTTCGAGGGAAGAACGGTCGATGTTGAATATATTAAATAGTTTCTAAGACCCATATATTTATTGGTAAAAGAATAATACTGGAAAAATATACTTATTGATTATAATATTTTTAATTATGTATATAAACGAGTTAGTGATTCCTGGGAGCTAATATAGTTTAGCTTTATTCGTTAAATGGATCTATGAAAAAGATTTTTTCAATTTGAGAAAATAGTTCCTGAGATTAAGCTGTTTAACCAAACAGATTTGTGGAAACGGAGTGTCTTAACACTAGGTTCCCTCTGCATACCCTGCTGTGTGCGGGATACAGCGTGAAGCAGATTTTTTTTTAAAAACATTAATTAGAAACGTGTTTAAAGTTGACTTTCCGTACTTCATGAATAAAATTTTAATATTTCTTTACTATTACTATTAAAAATAATATTTTTTTTAACTCCATATAAATATAAGTGACGGTAGACCATTTTAAAAGGCGGAGCAGGAAGCGAAGGCGGGCCCGCACAGCCTGCAGGAAACGTCACAGACTAATCAGAAGTCGCTGGGGAAATAAGCTTTGATTCGGATTTTTTTCATATGTTTAATATAAGAAATATTACTTGATATGCATATGAAAACATATTACTTATATGATTATAATCTTAATTTCTATACTATTATTATAAAGCTGAAGTTTGGTTAAACACGCAATTATTTTATGGAAAAGACGGGGTGAAGCAAACGGCTCATCTGATGGTAAGTGATCACCGCCGTGAACCGTGAGAGCTTCAGGTGCGTTACCGGCATTTAAGGTACCCAAGTCTTACCGACCTGGAAAGACTGCCGCAGGTGGCCTATCCCACAGTTCGATATCACGTGAAAGTATGTTGCTACGAAATCTCAAGAACTAATAGTTAGAATTATGTGCCGTAGGTACACAGGCAATGCCTCCAGTGCCTTGGCGGAAATTGAGGAACGGATGTATTTTAATGGGAGCAGAGTATCTTTACACTAGGTTCCCATGTTCCTTCTACCTATCCCGCTACGTGTGGGGTACAAAATATATACAAAGTAGATTAATATTCATTTTTCTCATTTTGATGTACGTTTTACGTAAAAAAATATATTTTTTAACAATTCAATATGTATAAATATCTCATACAGCTATAGCCTGCAATAATTAAACTAGCCACGGTTTAGTTTTCAATAGAGTCAATACAAACATTTAGTTCTAAAAATTTTATAATGTTTTTGCAATGTAAACAATAGAAAATAACAATAGAATATTTTAGAGCTACGATATTTTCATTGATATTGACAGCACTATTGGCTTACAGCATGTTTTTCTATTTATTAATATTCTTTAAATTTGGTGGGGCAGAATTATGCGACTATATACGCGGCGGTAGTGAGGAACGGAAGTGTCTTAACGGGAACGGAGTGCCTTAAAATTAAGTTCTAAAGTTCCCTCTGGCTGCCCTCCTACATGCGGTATACAGAGTGAAGGTAAAAAGAAAGTATTTAAAACGCGCGGAGCGCGTAGCCAAGTGTTTTTACAAACAAAACTGGCGAGCAGCACCGTGTGTTATTTTACACGAACCATTTGAAGCCACTTTTTACCTATTCGTAACTCAAAAACTATTCCACCTAAAGCTGTCATATTTGGCTCAAATATTTAGACCCCCTACCTGTATACGTGCATTAAATTTCATAAACACAGCTCAAACAGTTATTTAGATAATGACGTCCAAAAATCGTAAATTTTTAGGGGGGTGACTGACCTATAGACCTTAATGTTAACCAAGTTCCAGATGATCTAGAATGGTGAAATTTAGCATCCGGTTAAGTAATTGGGTGTATGTCAAGGGAAAAATCCGAAACTAGTATTTTTTTAAATATTTTCTTATAATTTTTCAATAAATAGATTCAATTAGGAACATTTACTTATAGCACCTGTAATGAAAGCATAGCAATCAAAGTTAATGATAATTGATTTTTAGGCTTAGCGCCTGCCAACAAAATAAGAGCAATGCATTATTTATATATGCTTGCTTGCTTGCTTATGCTTTAATTTATGTCACGCGTTAGTAAATATTTTATTTGTTATGGAGACTAACTTCACTATTACTTACGTAAGCCATCTAAAACAACACGATGCTTTCAAGTATATTCTAAGATAAGATATGTCTCCATTTGTAGCTGAAAATGCCTCTAATTTATGTCCTGAGAAAGCCTGCCATCATGTGGACTTCAAGGGCTTCACGTAAAAATATAAAAATATAATAAATGGATTAACATCCTTCATTATTATTCATTATAATTTAAACATATGTTTTAGTACTTATTATACTGAGAGTATTTGCATACTCGATTAACGTATTTGATATTAAATTATTATTACAATATTTAAGTACTAAGTCCTATATAAGATCCTATAAGGGTTCTGTTTTATTGCTTTCGAGGTACAGAACCCTAAAACAGAAAAAAAATACACTAAAAAATAAATATAAAAAAAATAATTATATTGATAGAAATATATATAAAATTTAATAATAATATACTATCTGTAAGGTCAGTCGTGGCACAGGGGCACAAAGTGTGACTGTTAAACCGACTGGTAGTGAGTTCGATTCCCACTCGAGGAAATTAAATATTTATTTAAAGTTATATTTTCATTTCTTCGCTCTGGTGTCGAGGCAAGGCGCGGCGGAGAGTTCCGCGACTCAACACTATCCCACACATAGCGGGGTAGACAGAGGGAACCTAGTGTTAAGACACTCAGTTCCCCTCTTTCCATCGAACTCTGGAGGCATTGCGTGTTGAGTTAATCCAACAAAATAATAAAATCTATACTAATATAATAAAGCGGAAGAGTTTGTTTGTTTGTTTGTTTGAACGCTAAGATCTCTGGATGTACTGGTCCGATTTACATTGTTTTTGTTTTGTATGAAAGCTGCATTCTTCAGAAGTGCTATAGGCTATATAACATTACATTACCCATATAAACTAATATATTTTAAAGTACTTTCTAATTTGACATGCAATTTATTCTGCCATGTTAATAACAACCGTCGCATCGCTACGCGACCGCTACCGCGACATTTTGATATTCATCCTTATGAAAGTAAATATAATAGTCACTTTTAGCATTTTATCTAGATTGAAATTATAGTAGTTACTGTGTAACATTCTAATAAATAATTAAGGAGATGTCACTGATTTGAAATGACCTAGCCTTCGGGCGGCATAGTATGAGTTCAAGCAGGCGTAGCCGCGTTCGGGTCCACTAGTTAATAATAAATATATCAGATTTCTAAACGCAGCATACATTAATTACTTTCTAATCTGACAAC
>JAEBDU010000096.1:550063-635906 GCA_016802625.1 Heliconius numata
TGAAAGTTAAATTCTTTTTTTATATTGAGTGAGTTTCTGAAATTATTAAATGAAGATTATTTGTCACTCTCTATAATATAAAAGGTATTTTTGCATGGTGTTAAGTTCTGCCACTAACAAATAATGTCTCGAAAATTGGATAGTGCATGGTGAACTGACTGCTTAAATACGAGGTTCCATGTGTCTTTCCTTTAATATTTAAATACATTG
Organism: Heliconius numata; assembly: GCA_016802625.1. NCBI lineage: Eukaryota > Metazoa > Arthropoda > Insecta > Lepidoptera > Nymphalidae > Heliconius > Heliconius numata. Next base: position 550,274 of record JAEBDU010000096.1, read on the forward strand.
TAAAGAAGATTCTTTGATTTATTTTTATTCTTAAATAAGAGTGTAGTTAGCTATTTAATAGACTAAAGTTTAAGCCTGAGTCCATTTATAATTAATATTGACAGTATTACTTACTTTTTATCATTATTAATATTTTTGTTTGCAAAAACATCATCATCATTCAATTCCAATAATTCTGAAGTTTCATCAAAATTTATGAACGAAGGATTGTCATATATTTGGAAATCATCAAATCGTAAATTTGTTTTACTCCCTTTATTATTTTGTTTTGTGATAAATTTTTTCAAAACAGGTCTCTGTGTCGCTACAGTTTCTTTTTTAATCGCTGTACTTAACGAATTAGCGTTTTGATTAATATTTGCATTAGGTTCTTTAACTTTACTGTTTTGACCAGTTTCCTCATTTTTAATACTTCCTTTTGGTGTTTCATCTTCTTGTTTATATGCTTCAGTGTTTTTATTTTGAGTAAACATAGACCCTGATGGCTGATTAAGGCCAGGATTAGAAAATATAGGATTGAACTTAGAGTTACTAAATCGAGGACCTGACATAAGTGGTTTAGGCTCTTGAATAGCCTGTGTTTGAGTTAATTGATGTATTTGATGTAATTGTATAAGATTGGCAATAGTTTTCAATCCTTCCAGAGTAGCCGCGGGATTTGGATTCGGTATCATCGGTGGTCTTATTTGCTTTGTGGTTACAAGATTTGGGTATTTCCTTTTGCGCCTACACTTCTTTTTCTTCGTCCTGGAAATTTATATTGACGCTTAAGACTATATTTTTTACTTGTAATAATAATAACAGCTCTGTAATGTAAACTCAGGAAAAGATAATAATACAATAAAAAAAATATGTATAAAAGGCGGCTTTTTGCTTAATAGCAATGTCTGCAAGGCATTATTTCTAATGCAATTGAATATGATTTTTCATAACTTTAACAACTACTTTTGCTATTATTTTAAATATAAATTAAAAGTGTAATTCAAACGCAATTTTAGTCTAATCCAGAATTGCGTTAGAATTATCACTGTATCGAGGAGATGAAAAAGCTGCGGCTTTTTCCATTCATTTACGTACAAATTCAAGTTATTGCTGGGATCAGACATTTTAATATAGTTTTTATACTTATTTATTTAACAATAAATATTTAGTAAACAACACACTTTGTGACAATCACAATGACGTTTGACCTAATTTTGACAACTGTCGTAACTCGTAGTTTATACCACAGAAAATATATATTAAAAGCATACAACATAAATACCGTACCTTTTAGTAGAAAAGCCAATCTGTTTACCAAGGTAATATTTAAAAACATTCATTTAATTACGGTAGTATAATAATTATAAGAAGCATTTTAGTTCCTCTTCTCCATTTATAAAATAGCAGCGAGCGTCTACGTGGCAGATGATGGAAACGTATATTTTACAAGCAATATTAGTTATTTCTTTATCAATTTTTCACTCGTTAAGGATACTGTGGTCTTATAAATCAGGCTGGCAAAGTATAAATAAATAATCATATCCCAGTGACTAGGATATGGACATTATGATATGTACGATGTTGTGGTGCAGCGTCACAAGGTCTGACTGTAACGTGACAATAGGTGTGTCGATTCTCACTTGAGAAAATAATTTAATTTCATTTTCTCGCTCTAGTAGCAACAAAAAAGCTTTACTAGAAAATTGTGTTCCTATGGCTTCCAATCCTGCACCCATCCTAAATATCGAATTACATATTACGTACTTATGTCTTAAATTGTTTGTTTTTACAGTATTTTGCATTTGCCTATTTTAGAGACATTAAAGCCAGCAACAGAAAAGGCCCTCGTTATCGACACTAGGAGGTGATATTTCTTTTAAAGTTTTATATTTAAATATATATAGATTGCCCTATTAATTATTAAAAAGTTCTTTCTTTATGATTTAAGTGCTCAGTTTATAAATTCACAAAAAGCTGAAAAATTTCTTGAGCGTTAGGGACACCTTAGTAAAGAAATAGTGAAAATTCCCCATCGATCTCATGTCTTGCAAAAAATTATAATCAAGTTAGTTCACTTTTATTTAAAAAATATCTCAGAGAAGCTTTGTTATAGGTATATACAAAAATCCTCTACAATTTTTATTGACCATTTTGTGGAGAAAGCCATTACGAATTTATTTATGCAAAGTAAAATCGAAATCTGATTTCGAATGTGAATTTGAAAAAATGAACCGGGCTCTTAGTATACCGGGATTGGAAGGCCTACTTTCTAAGTTTCTACCATACTATATGTAGATATGAGTGATACAGCGTGTAGCTATGGTATATAACAAACTTATTAGTACAAGTTCTACATTTTTATTCAACAAATCATCAAACACTCTTTTATAATATTTCTAGGTTTCCGAAATAAATACCCAAAATTTCAAGTTCCAAAAATGCCGTCCAACCAAAAACACGTTGTTTAAAGTATGCATTAAACGTCGTATATCCGAGCACAAAATGCAATATTACTTGTTAAGTCCACTTGACCTGCGCCCCTTATACAGGCTGTTTTATTACCACTTCGCTGTACGAAATTTTACATAGAAATTTATATTTAAAACATAATGTAAAAGTTAAGATGTTATTATCACTTCAATAGAAGGATATTTTTATATTAACCGGAAGTTTTAATTAATTATTCTTTGATGTTTGAAGTGTGTTAGTTTTAATGATTATTTGTGATATAAGGCTATGGTTATATGGTAAACTGTTTTATTTTTAATGTTGCGTTCCTATAAATTTGTATTATATATTGTAATATTACTAAAATAAATTTACATTATCTTTATCTTATCTTTTTAATCTAATTAAATATAGAAATATTTTAAATAAATAATACGTAAGCATAATTGTAATAGTTACTTTGTTTTTAGGTATTACACCTATTTAAAATGATTACCAATTTGCATATAAAAAAAACTTATGATGTTAGGTTTATTTAAATAAATTCATAATTATAATTTAATATAATAACACATTTTATTAAATAACCAAGCAACCTTATCTCATTTTTAATTTTTTTTAATCTAGCTTCTATGCTTAAGTAATTTTATTGTTTATATTTTTTCATTCCAAAGTATACTTACAAATAATCTTGCTTTTAAGCCTGGACGTGTATTATATCTGCAAATATAAAGAAAAATATTTACATAATTTTTCAGTGTCACTTTGTCTAGACTTTCGAAAAGAAAAGCTTAGGATAATAGAACTTGCCACTCGTTTTTCACTTTACTTAACTCAACATCAGACAGCGCAAATTGTTTTTCTATTCTTTAGAAAATTAAATTACACCACAATTTTGTGTTTATGTTTAGAAGGAAAAAATATTATAAGCTATATCTGTATAAGTAAAGATGGATGAAAATATAAAATGCTAGCATCTCTTTTATTAAATAAATAATTAATTATATAATATTTCTTACTGTTTTTTATCTTATTAAAAGAATGTACAATTATCACAATATTTCCTAGAGAGAAGGTAGTTTCAATACAAATTATTTCCTAAATTAGAGAGAGATATGAGTGAGACCGTAGTGGTGCAGGGTACAAGCGTGCGACTTTAAACTACGACTATGGGTTCGAGCCCAACTCAGAGGAAGGAACTGAATTTACTTAATTTTTTCACTCTGGTAACGCGTTAAAGCGCGACGTTGAGTTTCACCACTCACCACACTATGCCTCCAGAATTCAACGGAAATTGGGGAACAGTAGTGTTTTAATGAGAACTGAGTGTCATAACAGTGGGAGCCTTCCTCTACCTGCCCTGCTATATGCGGGATACAGCGTAAAAAATAATATTGATTCAGTCTTGCGTTTTACACGCGATTTCCTAATAATAACGAGATTTGTAAAACGGAAAGAATCACCAGTCTTTTATACAGTCAAATGTGTTAAAACAAACCAGTAATAAGTATTAGGCGTTTACACATCACCCTGTATATCAATGACCTTTTGAGATCGAGCTCCTAAATTAGGACCTGTCGAATCTTCACGGGAATAATTAAATAATTTGCACCCGTCACGTCAGTCTGTACAGCGGCTTTACATGTGGAAGTGGAAGTGACTCGATAATAATTTGTGACATTTTCCTTATTCCTTTAACAACAGTTAGTTTTATTATAGTGCGCGAATTACTTGTATAATAATTATTATTATTAGACGAACTTTTTAGACAAATTAGTATTTAGTTTTAGTTGGTCAGTTATATTTTGCTTTTTTGAATGGTATATTTAAATTTTGCATTTAAAAATTACTTTTTTTTTATGTTCATAGTCTTTGACTAACATAATGTTTTTTTTTATTCTGTCATATATACGTATATCTATAACATTCCAAAACAGTAGAATAATTTATTTAATAAGCATATTGTTAATGTAAAATACGTATTTTTAATTTTATTGTTTATTTTATATGTATTAAACTATAAAAATATAAGAGATATATTTAAATATTACTTTAAAATTACATTAACATAAAACTACTACCATTTAATTGTTTATGGAATTATTGTTCTTTATTCAAAACTAAATGACTAATAAGAATCATTGATAAGCTATATTGTTTGTTTTATAATAATAATATTAAGAACATTTATAAAATAACATTTTATTTCTCAAGATTCGTATTCTTCAAAATATATAATATTGTTTAAAATATGCACTCCGTGTTGATACATAAGCAATGTGTTTTCAAAGTACTAGAATATATTTGAGAATTTTCGGATTTCTCTTGAGAAAACGTCCGACAATACGTAAACAGAAGAAGTATAAAAGATTTGGGATTAAGAAGTTTAGAATAAAATGGCGAAAACCATCTTGATTTGGTAAATACAACGTTTTTATAATAATTGAATTTATAGTTTTATAATTTTAAATAATTAATGGCTAAGTATATTTTGGTGCTTGTTAATGTAACGACCTTAGTTTGATCGTTATTGTCACGCTTTTATTAGATTTACTTTAGCTATTTTTTAGCTTCAAGATAGGCAGAAGAAACCATGGAGCCTAGGAGGTTAAGCTCCATTAACACTTCCGTTCCCCTCCTTTTTGAGTGGTGGAACTCGCCGCGCTTTGCCATAGTATCAGAACGAGAAAAATGAAAATGAAAATATTAAATACATCATTCCCCCGAGCGGGAATCGAATCCACAACCTACCGCGTTTACAGTCACACGCTTGTGCTCCTACGCACCGACGGCCTTAAGTATGTTTAAATAATATAAATTTAACCTACTTATAATTATGTGGAGAAGTTTAAATAAATCGTCCATCGTTGTAGTCGTACATCATATGAGAATTGAACCTGCAACTATCGCGCTTACAGACAGGTTCTAATTAAATAAATAAAATATATAAATTGTCATCATTTTAATTGTGTGAGCGTCAATTAAAACAATTACAAGTATATTCCAATTTGGAATTAAGCTCCCGTGTGTTTTAAATTAATATTTGTCAAGAGTAAGCTCGCTTCTCGAATGAAGCTTTTATTTTTATCAATATTTTAAATACTAGTGACCTACTTTCCTTATTATATGTAGTATGGTTATTGGTAATGTTTCATTTTGCTGTGCAATTTAAAAATGTGAGTGGAAATCTAAATCTGGCTGTGCACGCGATGGATGTGGCTTTAAATCCTGGGGATAACTCCCTAGGCAGTGAGAACTTGGTGTTATTACACTCCGTTGTTCAATTTCCGCCAAATTCTGGTGGTTTTGTGTGTTGAGTGGCGGAACTCAACAGCACTTTGTTTCTACATCAGAGCGAAGAAATGAAGATAACCCATATCCACAACCAGTCACGTTTACATTCACACGTTTGTGCCCATTCACCACGAGTTCTGCCTGACCTGTAATGTCTCGGATCAAGGTGGATAGCGGAGAACGATGTGTCTTAACAACAGGTTCTTTCTGCTTACTCTACATGTCGAAAAAGTATTAATAAAATAGAAAAGAACCGTTTATCTATAATATATATAGATCTATTATACTAATCTCCACTATAGCACTATATTAATTCATAATATTTGATATCTTTAGCTTTATGAAAAGCAGTGTAAGCTAATAATATATTTTTTTTCGTTTTTCAGGTTCATATGTGCAACTTTAGTCAATATTTCTCATACTTTTAACAAACAACCTACGGAATATCACGGATTTTGCTTCAATATGCATTTAAACTACATGTTCAAGTTGAAGAAACTGCAAAATTGTACTGTAGTTGTTGGAGATTTAAAAGTTATGCCGTTCGAGAAGTCCACTGCAGACGACTTTAGAAATATGACATTTCCTAAATTGAAAGAGGTGGGTTTAATGTTTTTTTGACGGTGGTTCTAGGTTTAATTCTTATTCAAAAAGAAGAAATTAATGGCGATCTTATTTGATATGAATAATATATACAATTTATTGTCATTATTAAATAAATTAATTAAATCACTTCACGCTGTATCTCGCATACAGCAGGGTAGGCCGAGGGAACCTCGTGTTAAGACACTCTGTTCCCCACTTTCCGCCGAATTCTGGACACATTGTGTGTTGAGTGGCGGAACTTAAAGCTGAGGTTTTGCTTCTGCACCAGAGCGAATAAATGAAAATATAAATTTAAATAAATATTTCCTTTCGTAGAGTGGGGATTGAACACACAACCAGTCGACATTTTGTATTCCTGTGCTACGACTGGCCTCATTATAGATCTCTGTAATAAGACAAAAATGCGGCGTTAGATTACGCTATTTAATTATAATGCTTTCAAAATTGGGCGGAAAGTGAAGAACGGAATCACACACCCCAAAATTCACCAGAGATGGGCATGAAGATAAAATAGTATAAAATGGTTGTAAATATTCTTTCTTTTCAATCATGTTTATATCTGATATGTGCCACTATTTTAAATATTTATTGAATACGTTATTGATGAGAAAAAATATCAAGCTCTCGAAGGACGATCCTTTTTAAAATTATATTGAAATGAATGTACTTTTATTGAAGCTCTAGTTACAATTGTATGTATTTCTAAGATATTTTTTATATTAAATTAATTTAGTAGTAGAAAAAAAAGTCTCTGTTTTATTCATACTCTACTCTTTCTTTATTTAGAAATAGCGTTAAACAACTCTGATCCCCACAATTCCGTTGAATTCTTTAGACATTGCGTGTTGCAACGTTTAATTTCTTCGACTGAGAATCGAACCTAAACTTAATAAATGAGTTCAAAATATAATATTAATTTAAAACAACTGTCAAAGATCGACCCCCCCCCTAATTGACAGAGTACCTTAGCGGTAGTACGCTATAGAGGTAGCTATAGAGGTAGCAACGAGACCGAATTGATGTCAATTGATGTCACATTACGGTTAATTTACAACTATCGTATTCAGTTCCATAATAAAATAAATGAAATATTAATTATTGGTAGTAAATCAAAGGTGGAGTGCTATTGTGCAATTATCGTAGTTAATTGTATAATATGATACCGTCGAGGCACAGTGGTTGATTGACTGCTATGTCCACGGTAGTAGGTTCGATTTGAATGTGAGTGAACGTTTGTATTTTTTAATATTTTCTCTAAATGTTAATTATAGTGTAAGGTTGAATTGCGTAAGTTTATTCTAATTATAGGGAAAAGGTAGACAATAGAGTTTCCAATTTTATGCAGGAGAAGTATCGCTTAGTTCTGTCTACTTATTGTTTTCAATACTTATATAAACTTTACGCGGTATTTTTAGTGGGTCAGCGCCTGACTATAAGCGTTATGTTTGTTGGTTCGATTCCCACTCAGGGTAAATATTATATTAAATTTAATTAATTTTCATTTGTTCTCTAGTAAACGAAGTACGGCGTTGTGTTCCGCCACATGGCCAAATTTTCGAAACATTAAGTTTCGAAAATTTGGCAGAAATTAGGAAATTAGTCCTAACTCTATGTTCCCTCTGCCTAAGTTGCTTTTTGATATTAAAAAAATCAATTTTTTAATATTTAATTTTGTTCCAGGTTACAGGATACATGGTTGTTTATCGTGTATTTGGATTGGAGACATTCAGTGACTTATTTCCAAACCTAGCGCGCATCCGCGGCAATACGCTTGTCTACAACTACGCACTGATTGTATACGATTTGCCTAACTTGAGAGAGGTATGTGAAGTACTAGAAAAGCCTTTAGTGTACTGTACTTGGTCGTGCTGGCACAGCAGCACAGCGTCGAACTATTAACGCGACAATTGTGGGTTCGGGGATCAATTCTCTCTCTTTGGTAACCAGATAAAGAGTGGCGTTGAGTTTCATCTATCAACCAGCAATGTCTCAAAATTTGGTTGGTGCTTTCGGAATGGAGTGTTTTAACACTAGGATTTTAAACTACATGTGGGATATAGCGTGAATTAAAAATTATATATAGTAACGGATTTGAAATGATGAAATGAAAATTGGTGTGTAAAACGCGACATGATGTGGATTTGATTCCTACTAGAGTAAATAGAACATTTTCATTTCTTCGCTCGAATAACAAGGCCACAAGCTACGTTGAGTGAGAGAGAGTGAGTGAGAGAATTTCGTGGAAAGTGGAGAATGGAAAAGTCTTGTTGGAAAGGTTCCCATAATCCATCTACGTGTCCCACACATTTGTACACCTGAGCGACTGTTCTAAAGCATAATAGAAAAGGCTACAACCTCAAAAAAAATATTTTCAGGTCAGTCTAAACGGCTTACTAAAAATAGATCGAGGAGGTGTCATAATATGGGGTAGTCCCCTAACCTGTAACGTGGACACCATAGACTGGGACGCCATAGCGCCGGGTTCCCGCCACATACTGAGTAAGCCGGACAAACATTGCATTTTCCCTTGCACTTGCTCTAGGAACCTAGCTACGAATCGATGTTGGAATAATAAGTAAGTATCGTTTCTTTTTTTTTTTAGTGTAAATAAGCACATTGTTTTACGACTCGCTTAAAAGTTTTTGATAAAATTTAGCTTGTTTTCATGTTAATTCCAAGATTTATGAGCCGATAGTTTGGAAATATTACATTATGGAAAAAGCCTTCTATTGAGGTATATTACGAAAAAAAATACGAGCGCAGACTCAACAGCCGCGCTGTATTTGCCAATTTTCTTCAAGAATCAGCTTTTTGAAAAAAGTGACAAAAACTCGAATATCTGCCGAACTAATGAAAATCGGGGGTCAAAAAATATAAATGGGGGTCAAATGGCTAGATACTGAGGTCCTCTACCAATAGACAACCGTTGATCCGTCGGCAACGTTACATACTGTATATGGATGTGTAATTATAATAACTCTATAATTGTATACAAAGTAAAATTGAAATTATACATATACAAATATATCCTAATTACCTACATATTAGTTACATAATATTAGTTGGTAATTATAACTAATGTTAATTTTATATATGACCATTTTGTTAATTAATGTCCAAATAATATGCTCAGTTAATTAATACGTTTACGTGGCTAATTATAGTAATTATTTCATTAATGATATATATATTTTTTATGTTGTATGTAGGTACATAGTTTTTAAAAAACACAATGAATTTTAATCACGCTGCACCCCGCCCATAACAAGGTAGACATTCCGCCCCCTACTTTCCGATTTTTCCAGAAATCTGTTACTAGGATACTTTGCTTGCATCGAAAAATATGTTAAAAATTTCGCCCATAGCATATTAGATAGAGGGAACCTAGGGTTATGGTGATTCCCTATTAAGGAACGGAGTGTTTTAATACTTCATTTCCATTCTTCACTTACCGCCCAATTTTTGAGGACTCAACACCGCGCTGCCTCATTACCAGAGCGAGACATTAAATAATTCATTTCCGCGAGTAGTAACTGAACCCACAACCATCACGTTTATAGTCGCACACTTGTGGTACTGCGCCATGGAAGCCTGTAAAAATGTATTATAAAAAATACAAATAAATTCCATATAGTTCGCAAATATTTTCACTTTGAAAAGAGGTACATAATTTTGTGCTTTATAACATTTTAATTAAAATTATTATAACTGTTCATATCAACAAAATTCAATACAGGAATGTTTGTTTAGTCATTATTGTTACATGTAAATAATAATTTTATTATAATATAATAAATATTTCATTAATTTCGTTAAAATAAATATGAACTTTGTATTATTATTATTTTATAAATAATATTTTATGAGTATATGTATATAATATTGTTAAAATTCTTTTCGCCTCACCAGTGTGGGGTCATACATAGCAGAGGGAATCTGGGACTAGTTCAAAACATTAGGTCCCCATTAAGATATTTCTATTCTCCACTTTCCATTGAATTCTGAAGGCATTCGGTGTTCAAAATAGTAAATATTTCAATCCCTCGAGTGGAAATCGAACTTAAAACCTGTGTTACGCTTACAATCGCACGCATGTGACGGAGTGTTAGACTTGAGTGAGCGACTACAGTTGTAGGAGCCCAGTAGACTTAATTTTCGGCTTGCTGCTTATTATATAAGCACGAACACTTTTTTAGACTTTGAATAGATAAAAATTTTATACATTACCCTGTTATGAAAAGCGTTGGCGTACAGCGTTGAGTTTTGCCACTCAACTCAGATTTGATCCTATAACTATCACAACTTCATCATTCACACTATTAACACACATTAAATATTTAATTTTAGAAAGTGTCAAATCTTCCTGGAAGGACCGGAAAGTTATAATTGTAGCAGTAAATGCTTTGGTTGTCGCAACACTAACTCTAGCATTTGCACTCTATGTAGAGAGTTTACTTATCAAGAAACGTGTGTATCAAAATGCCCGAAGAATACGTAAGTTTTATTGTTATTATTTATTTTATACAGAACAAAAGATGGGGGAAAATGTAACGAGAATATCAAATATATTTTTTATACTTCACGCTGTATCCCAAATATAGTAGGCAGAGGGAACCTAGTGTTACGACACTCCGATCCCCACTTCCCGTCGAATTTTTCAAGGCACTGCCTGCTGACTGCCGGGCGTGCGGCCGCGTTTTTTGCTTCGGAGAAGAGCAAAGAAATGAAAATGTGAATGAATTTATTCCCCCGAGCGGGAACCTACAAAGTTTATTTTACTTCGCAATAAAGAAAAATTTTATTGTTAAATTAAATACTCCAATATTCGTATATATATTTTTTCAATTTTTTCAGCTTACTTCTAAGAGACAGCAACTACTGTGTGACAGAAGACGAATGCGAGCATTTGGGTCGTTGGGCGTGGAACAACACATGCTTATCTGAATGTCCTATCAATTATGACAGATCGGTGCTAGCTTCTGGAAAAACGACTTGTGTACTATGCTATGATTGTCATAAGGTATATATTTTTAATTTATTATCTGTATATGATGGTTGTGCGTTCCATCCCCACTCAAGAAAATAAATTATTATTCCCCCCTCCTGGCAAGACAAAGCGCAACGATAATTCCCGCAACGCAACCCGTACCATGTCGAATTATTGCTGAAAGTGGAGAACGAAGTGTCTTGAAATGTCAAATGTAGACAAGACTATGAAGCATCTAATGAGATTCTTTCCGTCTACTCTCCTTTTTTGATTAGTAATTATATTACTGTTCTTCTTATTTACTAAATTATTTTACTGTTATTTTTTTTAATATGCACGGATCATTCACATCTATCACATTTTGTCAGTCACATATTACGCTGTCTTCTTAAAACCAGTATTTTTTAAAATTACAATTTCTATTTCAGACATGCTGGAATCTCACAATACAAGCGCTATCTTCGATTCAAGCAGCTGAAAAATGTGTTTACGTGAATGGCTCCTTAATAATTCATATATGGTCAATACCTAATGTGGCTGATGAATTGCGAAATTACTTAAAAAATATTGAAGAAGTAACCGACTATATTCATATTTACAGCTCAATCAGTCTCACTTCGCTAGATTTTTTGTCATCTTTACGAAGGATTGGAGGCGAGCGGTTGTTACATAATAAGTATAGTTTAATAGTTTATGATATGCATAATCTACAGAGTCTTTTTGCACCTAATGTCACTGCAAATCTTAAAATAGATAAAGGAACCCTAAGGTTCTATAGAAACCCAATGCTTTGTATGCATGAGATAAATAAACTAAAAGACAAATTCCCTATTCCGCCCACTAAACTTGATTTACCCCAGGGTTTAAACGGTTACAGCGGAGGTTGTAATTCAGTGTCTTTAAATTTAAAAATCAAAGAAATGAATGAGACATCAGCCATTGCAACGTTTCATCCACAAGCTGTAGATGTGCATTATACAGTGCTGTACGTCAAAATACCTCAAGGAGTTAATACGACAATTGTACCAGAAAGTTGCAGTGACTTCGAATGGTCCGCTATAAATATTATAGAAACAACTGAAGATATTATCGAAGTTCCACTAAAACATCTTCGTCCGGCGTCGAATTATGCGGTTTGTATTGAACAGTATGAGCCTGTATCACGACTTTTATCTAGAAGTAGTATTGTTAAATTTAAAACTTTAGTTGGAAAACCTGAACCACCTTTCATATTAGAATTAGTGGCGTCCTCTTTTAGTGTCATAGTTATTAGATGGGTAGATCATTTGGACTATAGAAATGATATTGTACGATACGAACTAGATGTTGTGTTAGTAGATATAATAGATAAGTATATTGTAGCTAGAGACCATTGTGCTAGTAAAGATGATGACGTGTATGATGTTGATTACGCTCGTCACGCCAAAGTTATGCGTCCTCCCAAAAATTATGAAAAAGGTTGTGAATCCATGTGTGGAGTTCTATCTTCCGTAACAGTTGGAGCGATGGTTGAAGAGGATTTTGATGTATGCGATGCAATTACAAATTGCGATATTGAATCCGATCGTCCTAAGAATTCCACTGTTAATGGTCTGATAAAATCTTTAGCTTTAAATATTAACGGTAGAAAGAAAAAGTTTCAAATTGGTGGATTGTCACCTTTCAGAGATTACAGGTTTAGGTTACGAGCTTGCACTAAGGATAGCTGTAGTCGATCAGCTAGAGGCGTAGTGAGAACGTTACATTCGAAAATCGCTGACGTTTCATATATATTGTTGGCTAGTGCAAACATATCTGGACACATTTACGTCAAATGGGATCCGCCGGAAATAACAAATGGACCTATTCTTTCGTATACAATAGAAATTTACCCTAATTTTAGGTCGAGTGATATGAAATATTTGGTGCCGCAGTCCTGGTGTGTTCCCGGAAACATGACGAATATTATTGTCAAATCTAATAAAGCTAGTAGATATCTTGTAAGAGTTTGTTCTACTACGTTAGTTCACGCGTATATTTGTAACGATTGGACTAAAGTAGAGATATCTAAGGAGTACCAGCCAGTATGGTGGTGGTGTGGCGTGTTGTTTGGAATATTTTTAAGCGTATTCTCATGTGTCATTGGCTATAAGTTAAGAAGTAGAAAAAGTGATACCATACCGCTATTCGATGCTACTTTCATTCATAGACAGGAGAGTGAACCGCCAGCCAGTATGATGTCAGACTTCGTGTCCATTTACCCAGTCTCCTGGCATGAAATGCGGGAACTGTCTTAGCAATAATCATGTTTAATATTAAACGTGTATGTTTTGAATTTTAAGGGCACACAATATTGTATGTAATATTTATAATTAAAAATGCAATGAGATTATAAATTGTAATGAAGTACATCGTAATAATAAGTATTCGTCCCGTGTATTATTTACTTTAGTTATATAAACGTTTTCCTATCCAAAATGTATTAACATTAAGAAGAAAAATATTTATTCTGTCATATTTTCATATTTAAAAATCCCAATATAAAAATATCGTCATCCAATTATAAAGTTATTTTCGTAAAAAAAAAACATAAACAACTTACAATAACAAACCAAAAAATTTTTTTCACAAATTCCTTAATATCGTACAAAAAAATATAATATTACCATCGATGATAATTTACAAGAATCTCTTAAAAAAGTAATAAAGGTGGAGTTTATGACAAATGTTGTATTAAAACAGCGTGCATTCAATTCCCATGATGAAAAAATTGTAACAAACAACGAGGAACGTCGACGTTAAACAAAAAAGTGTTCCAGATGAGCGGACAATTTGAGGCTGAAATTAATTTTGTGTAATGGAAGGAAAAGTAAATGTTTTCACTGTCTCCTCATAACTTGGCACTGAACGAGCGGTATACAAATCTGGATATAAATGTTTTCCTATTAAACTTTTTAACAAATGGTTCTCTAAAGTGATTGGGATGTTTAAGTGCTGTTTTGTAAAGGACATTAGTAATGCTATTTTATATTTTTGTTATATTATATTCTTGATTTTCGATGTGAGGCCAGTCGTGGCAAGGGCTCAAGGGTGCGAATGTAAACCCATAAACGATTATGGGTTCAAGTCCCACTCGAGGTAGTGAAATATTTAATCGTTTATTTTGCTCGCTCTCGTAACAAGCAATACCTTCAGAATTCAGCGAAGAATGGGGAACACAAGTGTTCTAATGGGAACAGAGTTTCATAGGTCACTTTGCCTAAACACACATATGTGCGGAATACAGGCTGAAGTTAAAAAAAAATGTTTCTTGAGGTTGTATATAAGGTGTATATATAGCTTGTATATAGAAAAGTGAACTAGTATACCACACTTTAACCACTAATAACAAGTAAAAAATTTGAGCCGAAAATACATATTATATTGGGTTTAACATTTTTACAAATAACATATACTGATAGAGCATTAACAAAAAAGAAAATATTGAATAATTTTAAGCTTAACAAGCAACAGTTTTAAATTTCACAAGTTTGCGGGTGGATATGGAACAGCAGTGAATTAAATATAAATATTCCCTTAGGGGATGTTTGTTTCCATTTTTCAGTTTCAGCTATCTTTTTCAACTGTATCCCTGTTGTTAGCTGTATAGAAGGGTAGGCAGAAGGAACCTGGAGCTAAGACATTACATTATCCACTTTCTGCCCAAATTTTTGAGACATTGCGAGTAGCGAAACTCAAAGATCGCTTTACACGAAAATAATTTACAGGAATAACTATATAATTATAAACAATTATTCAGACTTAACTGCGAGTGTTCTATTTATATAATAAATCTTATTACCACACTAGACTTTCTTAACAAGCGTCGGCAAAACTTGTCTAATGTAACTGCCAACTTGGAAATTAATCTAAACCGTTCCTACATTTGACGTCACGATGTCACATTTTGCGTATTCATATGGGACTTATAATTGTAAATAATTTATAGTTATACTTCTTGGTTTAATTATAACTATTTTGTATGTAGTGTTTATTAATTTTGTTTGGCAGTAACGTGGTTGCTTTGGTTGTTTTAATTTGTTACTAGTTTAAGGTTTTCGGCGTTGAGTTCCACGATGTGGTACAATAACAATGTTCATCCGGAACGTGGAGAGTGGAGTGTTTCACATTGGTTTCTCAAAAAGATAAAATATGTAAAAAAAAATTGAAAGCTTTGATTTAGGAATTAGTAAATATTTGGAAAATAACAGTTTATAAATTATTTTTTTTATAAAAAAAATATTGTTATCAAATTTTATAATCTAATTACAACCCTATTAAGGGTTTCCCAATAAAATTTCAACAGAAACCACAGAAACGATAGTCCAACTCGGAAACATTGAAAACGCCCGAAGGTTTAATTAGCCCGAAGATCTGGTGGGTGCAGATAAGCCGTGATTTTACGCTCCACTGTCAAACGGACGTTCGCTTTGCCAAATTTCTGTAGATAGTGTCGCATTTGTGTTACTGAGAGAATTCTTTATCGTTGTTTGGTGGGGGGAGATTTTGATGGGGGTGGGGTGGTGTTTTGATTTGTAATTTTTTAATTAGTGGTTAGGCCAGTCGTGGCGCAGGGGCGCAAAGTGTGACTGTAAGCACGATAGTTTGATGTTCGAGTCCCACTCGAGGAAATGAGATATTTAATATTTTCATTTCTTCGTTCTGGGGAAAGCGCGATTTGCGTTCCACCAATCAACACGCAATGCCTACAGAATTCAGTGGAAAAGGGGGAACGCAGTGTCTTAACAGTAAGTTCCCTCTGCATAACTTTCTGTGTGCGGGATACAGCGTGACGCTAGTTTGTGAAAGGCTTACTAGCAGTTGTTACTATTATTAAAAAGAATTGTAATAAAGATAAAAAGCAGTACTCACGCTCTAATCGTATAGAAGGAAATAAAAGGCGGATTATTATGTTGACAGACCTTATTTCCGCCCAATTTTCGTGTTAAGTCGTGAAATTAAATTTACTTTGTCAACCAGAGCTTCGAACAGATAAATAATTTAAATATATTCATGTGGATTTTTTTTAGTTTCACATATATGCCTCAAATATCAAGCTAGGCAGTAAGAACCAGTATCTTTTTATGTTCTCGACTTAAAAAAAAATTCTCAAGTTTTCAAGAGCATTTGTTCAGTTAAATATATGAATTTAGACATCTTTTAATATTCAGCTGAGAAATTAATAATATTATTGACTATCAACAATTTTATTACGAGCATTTGAACCGGTTTGATGAGAAAAATCCCTTAAAAGCTTTCTAGTATCAACATGTTTTTCTACTATAAGTGTACATATTTAACTATTTACATAAAATGAAAGAAGATATATTGTAATACACATATATTATAGGTGTAGATAAGTGTCATCCGCAACCAATGTGCTGAGACACGTTCCAAGTGTAACAAAATTTCAGTATATATTTGACTAGCGGACGCGTGCAGCTTTGCTTGCGTATTTAGGGGTGAATTCTAAAAAACCACGAAACATGTGTTCAATTAAATATTTTTACGAGTCTAAATTTAAAATTTTATAAAAATCGGTGGCGTTTTAAAGATTTTTCCATACAAACTTTCAACCCCTTATTTGCACCCTTAGGGGGAGAATTCTAGAAAACCATGAAACACGTGTTCAATTAAATACTTTTAAAAATCTAAATTTCAAATTTTATAAAAATCGGTGCCGATTTAATTTTTTTTTTCGTACAAACTTTCAACCCCTATTTCACCCCTTTAGGGTTAAAATTTTTCAAAATCCCTTCTTAGTGGATGTCCAGATTACGAAAGTAAACATCTGTCCAAATTTCACGTTTCTACGCACAGCGGTTACGGCTGTGCGTGCGTCTTACCTCAGTCAGTGAGGACAAGTCCTTTTATATATATAGACTAGTGGACGCGCGCAGCGTCGCTTGCGTATTTAGGGGTGAATTCTAATAAACCATGAAACATATGTTCAATGAAATATTTTTAAGAGTCTAAATTTCAAATTTTATAAAAATCGGTGGCGATTTATAGATTTTTCCATACAAACTTTCAACCCCTTATTTGCACTCTTAGGGGTGAATTCTAGAAAACCATGAAACACATGTTCAATTAAATACTTTTAAGAGTCTGAACTTCAAATTTTATAAAAATTGGTGCCGATTAAATCAAATTCTATACAAACTTTCAACCCCTTATTTGCACCCTTAGCGGAAGAATTCTAGAAAACCATGAAACACGTGTTCAATTAAATACTTTTAAAGTCCTGAATTTCAAATTTTATAAGAATCGGTGCCGATTTAATTTTTTTTCCATACAAACTTTCAACCCCTATTTCACCCCTTTAGGATTAAAATTTTTCAAAATCCCTTCTTAGTGGATGTCCAGATTACAAAAGTAAACATCTGTCCAAATTCCACGTTTGTACCATCAGCGGTTACGGCTGTGCGTGCGTCTTACCTCAGTCAGTGAGGACAAGTCCTTTTATATATATAGATTATCTTTACACTCGCGGATTTGTCCATGTGGAATTCTATTTTAACAAGAAATATATTCTTATGGTCTAAAAATAACATATGGTCTACAGAAGTGAATGATTTTTTTTAACTTTCAAATCAGCTATATTTCTATCGCAAAAGAAAAAAATAGAACACTTATAGAATCACTCTGCTCTCCGTCTAGCCGTCTGTTAAGGTTATTCGGCTCAAGATCGCGCAAAAATGTCAAGCTTAAATTATTATCAAATATCTTAATCCTAATACGAGTATATATCTACGGTCCCTTGTCCCTAAAAAATAAATATGCTTCTCTTCATGCATCGTTTTTGTTGCATTTTGTATGAAATTCTTCAGAATTTTAAAGGAAAGTTACCAACGTATATATAACACTAAAAACGAAAATTTACCATGAAATTTTATCAAAATCGGATCTGCAGTTTGCCTGTCATTGTGTCAGTGTGTCACAGACAGACAGACAGAGATATTATAATTTTGAATTTGTAACATAAATATGGATATACATACATATATATATATCCTCACAATTTTACGTGTATTCTATTCAAGATCTTACGACTTCAGTGTAGTACAATTTGTAGGATTAGCAACTCAGTTAAGATATGCAAACAAAAGGCGTCGTAAAGTTTCATCGTTAAAGACAACTAAGAGATTTAACTCGTAGCGCTTCTTTTAAATGCTCTTCGAGCTCTATCTACGAGGAGTCGAAGTTTATTGTTTTTTTTTACAAGTGAAATAATTGTTCTGTTCCTTTTTGTACTTGTTGGTGTTTTTTTGTTATTGTGATTGTAGTAGGTTCGATTTAAATGTGAAAAATGTTTGTGTATGAAATAAATCTA
The DNA here is from genome assembly GCA_016802625.1 of Heliconius numata. NCBI lineage: Eukaryota > Metazoa > Arthropoda > Insecta > Lepidoptera > Nymphalidae > Heliconius > Heliconius numata. The sequence continues at coordinate 568,942 of JAEBDU010000096.1, forward strand.
TATATATAAAAGGACTTGTCCTCACTGACTGAGGTAAGACGCACGCACAGCCGTAACCGCTGTGCGTAGAAACGTGAAATTTGGACAAAAGTTTACTTTCGTAATCTGGACATCCATTAAGAAGGGATTTTGAAAAATTTTAACCCTAAAGGGGTGAAATAGGGGTTCAAAGTTTGTATGGAAAAAATTTTTAATCGGCACCGATTTTTATAAAATTTTAAATTTAGATTTTTAAAAGCATTTAATTGAACACGTGTTTCATCGTTTTCTAGAATTCTCTCTCTAAGGGTGCAAATAAGGGGTTGAAAGTTTGTATGGAAAAATTCTTAAATCGCCACCGATTTTTATAAAATTTGATATTTAGACTCTTAAAAATGTTTAATTGAACATATGTTTCATGGTTTTCTAGAATTCACCCCCTAAGGGTGCAAATAAGGAGTTGAAAGTTTGTATGGAAAAATCTTTAAATCGCCACCGATTTTTATAAAATTTTATATTTAGACTCTTAAAAATATTTAATTGAACATATGTTTCATGGTTTTCTAGAATTCACCCCTTAAGGGTGCAAATAAGGGGTTGAAAGTTTGTATGGAAAAATCTTTAAATCGCCACCGATTTTTATAAAATTTGATATTTAGACTCTTAAAAATATTTAATTGAACATATGTTTCATGGTTTTCTAGAATTCACCCCTTAAGGGTGCAAATAAGGGGTTGAATGTTTGTATGGAAAAATCTTAAAATCGCCACCGATTTTTATAAAATTTGAAATTTAGACTCTTAAAAATATTTCATTGAACAAATGTTTCATGGGTTATTACAATTCACCCTTAAATACGCATGCGAAGCTGCGCGCGTCCGCTAGTTATATATATTAACATCTCCGTTTTATTTTATTTATTTAGATTAACAAGTGGTAATTAATTACATAAATTTTACAATAATAGTTTTCTTAATTCTATACTCTTTGTAACGCATTATGCACTAAAAGTTTAAACTTTTAGCAAATACTGCATAAAAACATAAACAAAAAATCTTATTCCATGACATTGCGTGTTATATGCGGAACTCAACACCGCGTTTTGTCATTTTACCAGAGAGAGGAAAAGAAAATGATTTATTGTTTCCCGTGGTCATCGATCCCACAACTGTTACTTTTACAATCAGTCGCTGTAGCGTTGCGCCAAAACGGCCTTACGCCTAGTTTAAAAGAGGATAAAGAATAAATAATAAATACATCGGTAAAAGCTAAATTTCCAATACCAAAATATAGTAAAACCTACCTTTTTATCAGTAAGCTTTTTGCCATAAAAGTGAGCATTCAAAAATATATTTTTTTACGAAGATCAAATTATTTCCATATGAATAACATAAAGCGGACGGCGAGGCATCTCGTATAAAAGTATTTTATTAGTAGACCCTTGTTTGTATATAAAATATTATAACTCAATATCCGCATATATTTTTAACTAGCGTCCTGGTCGCGGCTTCGCCCGTACTACACAATTATTTATTTTCTCATCTGAATATCTTTTGTGATCTTTTAACATTATCACTTTAAAGACAATATCCATACATTGACACCTAAGGTTTCAGCAAATTCAATTCTTTTCTAGTCAATAGCTATACTTTTAGCTTAGAAGACATTAATGTGCAATATTTGCGTTTCTGTTGCGTAACCTAACAAGCAATGATCGAAATAATATGCGAAGTAATAATTCAAAACAAAACATGTTGGGTGATGGATTTGAATCTTCAATTCATGATTAATCAATACATTCTCCATATAATATTTATTTGTATTACAACTTCTAACAATCGGCGTATAAGGCGAATATGGATACGTGGTACTCTAAAACTGTGCGGTTTTACAGGAAGTGCCACACGTTTGTGGAGTGGCCTACTTGAGGCACTGTTTCTGGGTCAATACGACATGGCTATCTTCAAAACGCGTGTCTATCTCCACCTTAAAGACCGAAAACGCACCTGTAGCTCCTGTGGTGTTCCACGGGGTCACGTTGATTACTTACCATCAGGTGAACTCCAATGCCTTTTTCTCTCTATAAAATAAAAGAGTAAATGAAACACCTAAATGAATCATAATTTTAATAAAAATATTAAAATGATAAGAAAACATACTTGGTAATTAAAACTTATCACATACTCATTATAGCGATAAAAGTCTTGTTTGTTTTACAATATTGAATGTGAATTAATTAATATTTCTTTACAAGATGCAATTATCGAAAGGTTTTACTTTAATAATTTGCTGCTTAAAGCCAATTAAAATTAACGATAGTAGCTAGTAGATGCTAAAATATTATAAAGCTGAAGAGTTTGTTTGGTTGAACGCGCTAATCTCGAGAACTACAGCTAAGCTGACTTCGCATATCCTACAAGGAGTTCGCGTCTCCATAGCGTTTATATTTCTCACAGTCTTCTTCTGTAATAGCAGCAGTATAGCAGCGACGGTACCAACACTGTTTTGCCGTCATCAATATAGTTAAGGTACCGTTAACCCTGTTACCGCCAGCAATATACCTTTTCACTTCCACTCAGTAACTTCCATCTCTACTGAACATACTTCCCAAGTTACACAATAATATGTTACGAAGAGCAGCGATTCGATTACCATTCGGGGGAACGAACTGTTTTCATTTTATCTATGGTTGAGTTTCGCTACATTGTACGCAATATCTCCAAGATTTAAAGAAAAAATAGAGAACGGAGTGTCTTAACACTTGGTTGCCTCTATCAGTCCGTAAACTACATTACAAATTAAACGTAAAGTATAGTCAATTAAATATATACAAAATTCGCAAAGGCATATACTTTAGTTTTAAAATAATGGAACTAATTTAGCCTTCTAGGAATGAAGACAAAACTACAGCGAACGTTAAGTGCATTCTGCGACTGTTGACCGGTGAAATATAGCGGTACGTAGAGCAATTAGTTTGTATTAACTAGATACCATTGTTTTATGTATATTTAAATATAGATATATATATTTATTTATGTATCCAGCATATACCAGGGTAGGCCGAGGGAACCTGGGAACCTAATGTTAATACACGTTCCCCACTTTCCGCCGAATACTGGAGGCATTGCGTTTTAAGTGGCATAGCGGAAGTTTTTTTCTTCTTTCTTGAGCGAAGTATCTCATTCCCCGACCTGAAATCGAACCCATAGACATCGCAATGAAATTATAGTATTACCTCAATACATACCAAGTTTTTAATTGGGAATCAAAGACCATCTCTCACACAGTCGGGAAGATCAAACTACTAAGATAAATAATAAAAACTAATGGAAATAATATTAACAACATGTTTTCCTCCACCTCAGCTTGATAGACGCTCGTGAAGCATACATCCAACTCAACGGCACGTCACTAATGTGGTTATGCGAGAGTTCAAACGCTACGGTGCGCATGGTTATTTCATTTCTTGTATGTAGTTGTATGTAGCTGTAGGTATAATATCAATAAGCTTTTCTAGCTTTACATTGTATCCAGCTCAGTGTAGGGTAGGTAAAAGGAAGTGTTAAGACACTCTGTTCCCCACATTCGGCCAAATCTTAGAGGCATCGCGTTTTGTATTTCAGAACAGAGTTAAGAAATGAAAATATTTAATATTTCAATACCTCAAATTGGAATGGAACCCACAACCTGTCGCTATTACAGTCACTCGTTTATATATATTAAATTAAGATTATATTTTAATTTATTCAAACCTGAAATCCAATAATTAGTATCTTATATACCGGCTAAAACTATCTATAGTCAATTAAAAATAACCAAATATAACATATATATATCAATTTTCCATATGATATTCCCTTTAAATGGAATGCCATTCGAGGCTTTACACTGACTTGCCAGTGTTCTGAACGCTTGAAATTGTATGAATGTCTGTCTCAGTGAGTTATTGGGGTATACGCGGCGGGATAGTGAATGCGCCGTTTACAAACTTGCTACTAAATCGTATCCATTTGCATCTTTATTACATTTTTCGAGAACTTCCCATATTGGGTGCAGATACCATTTTAACTGAATTGTGATTTATCGTAAGATTAAAGTTCGTTAACGCTTAAAAAATATGGTTAATTTATTAATCTATGGAATCAAAGGAATATAATGCAAGTACAATATAAATACTACGGTTTCCACGGTTTTTACGGTTTTCACGTTTTCCTTTACCTTTCTGCCTACGCAGCAACTCGTAAAAAATGTTGTTATTGAATAATTATGAAACAACGAAAAGCAAACAGAGTATTGAAAGAAAAAGACGAATAGAAATCTACTGTACAAATAAGAGAAACGTTATATTACATTTTTTACGGGTCTGTACCTGTCTATACAATATTTCTAAATATTTACTTCAGGAAAAGACTTCATTGAGTATATGTAACATATTTAAACTTTTTACCCGTCGCGCATGTTGCGTTGAAAACGAATGAAAGAATTTCAATAGAACGATATTCAGTATAGTGTAAGACAATTGTCAGTGTGAGGGTAGTTTACAGAAAATAAAATAATAATACCCACATCATTATTTATAAAAGAGGAAGGGTACGGCTATGAAAAGTGACGTTTTTGATGGATTGAGTCAGTACGTCGTTATTCTGCCTCCCGTAAGGTGTAAAATTGTGACAATGTTCAAGTATTTAAAATCGGTGTCATTGTTGGAACTATGCGTTTTAAAACGTGTATAAGTGTAAAGTGTTATATAGAAACAGTGTTAAGTGTGCTGTGTAAAGTGTTAAAAGTGTGTACATGTAAAATAGGAACAATAAATTATGGTTATTAAGTGATTTCTTATACTTACCATCTGACATTTTGACGGTAGGTATCACATTTTTTTATATTTTATAAACTACTACTCTTTGCTTGCAACTATGTTTGAAATCCGAAAGCATATTTTCCGTTCGAAAGTCCTCATTGCCCACCAAATTCTGAAGGCATTTTATGTTGAGTGGCGGAAATCAGCGTTACAGTGCCTCGGTACCAGAGCGAGAAAATAAAAACACTAAATATTTACTTTTCACGAGTGGGCATCGAACCCACAACCTGTCACGACTGGCCTCAAAATTATTAATCGAGTCGTAAATAATCAACTGTATTTTCACCTAATGCGATATGTATTAGTAAAAACATGATAATTTCCACTGGTTTCCATGCCAGTTGAGCAAATTGGATGTTCAACCACATTGAAAACCAAAGTTTGTTATTGAAAGCAAAATAATATGAGCTGACCGCAAATGAAATCTATTAAAGTAGTTCGCGTTATTGTGTGTTTCTATTTGTTACAGTATAGATATAATGCTATTGCATTAGACTGTAAACAGGATGGTTGTGGGTTCGATTCCCATTCGGGGCTATGAATTATTTAATTGTTCTACTAACAGGGTAAAGTGTGGCGTTGAGTTCTGCTACTCAAGACCGAATGTCCCGAACTCGGGCAGGAAGTGAAGAACGAATAGTCTTCCAAATATTTTTCGTCTATCTGCCCTGTTAGGCGAGAAAACATTTTAATCTATTAAAACTGTTTTCCGTTTTCCCGTAGGTACGGAAGTACAAGACTACGAAAAGTGACTTCTTCTTCTACTGCAGCAAGGTAGGGAGCCTAGTTTTAAGACACTCCACTCTTCACTTTCCGTCGAATTCTGGAGGCATTGCGTGTTGACTGGCGATACCAGAGAGAACAAATTTGTATCTCTGGGAATTGAACCCACACCCTGTCGCGTTTACAGTCACACACTTGTGCCTCTGCGCTAGGACTATTTCCCCTACATTTTTTTAAAATATTAGAGCTTCTTGAAAATTAAAAATAGTTACGTTAAAATTAATGTACAATACTATAAATACCAGTATTTATAATTAAATAAAGCTTAAAACAAATACATAAAATAAATATTTTCACAATTCATTCATTCAAAACAAAGGAATATTTATTTTTTGTCAATTATTATATATTCATGTCTTTATAATGTAATGGGCGTTTTATTTAATCATGCGGGGGTAGTTTTAAATTAAAAACAATCTACCGCTTTTGTTCGAAATGAAGTAAATAATGAGAAAAATAATTATATGACCAATTCTTGGATGTAACAATAATTTTAATTATTTGGCATTTTCTTTTGTGTAATATTATACGTATTATTCTTTAAGTGTGCCAATTAATTATATTAGCGAAGCGTAATTTATATTGTTATTGTTTATTATCACTTATTTAAGCATTCATGAAGTAAGAGTGGGTGGAAGGCAAGTATGAAGAGGTTGATGATAGAGGATACGTAGACCGTAGCAATGGAGACCGTAGCCTTCTGTAATGTTCTGTCATTCCCGCTAGAGATAATGTATCCTGACAGGCTGTATCCTGTGAAGCCCTGTATCCAGGACAAGCTCTGTATCCCGGACAGGCAAAGATCCTAGGAACTTAACGTTAAGATACTACGTTCCCATTAAAACTAACTAACTACTAACACCGCCGATCTCTCGAGGCATTGCAAGTTGAATTGTGGAACTCTGCACTATAATAAGAAAATTAAATATTTCGTTTACCCGAATGGGCATCGAACTCATACCTATCGCGTTTACAATCACTCCCTTCTGCCACTGTGTCACGACGGTCTCAAATAATATTTTTATATATAAGAGTTGTTTACAAGTAACGCACTTTCTGCCAAATTCCGAAATAGGGCTCAGTAATTATTTTAACGTGGTGTGTCTAGACGTAACTTAGTTGTGTAAGGGCGTTCTTCGAATAATATAGAGCTGATAATATGAAAACAGATATTTGTTTTGTTTCCAATGAAATAACTGTGTTTAAAACTAACTTGAAGTCAAAAATAGAAAAAAAAGTGGCTCAGCCGTCTGAAAAAAAGATATATTTACATTTTTATGTTTAAATTTGGAATTATAGCTGGAAGTGATAAGCAGGTGCACGTTACAATTTTTTTATATGAGAATGAGTGAATCTCATTCTCGTATAATAAATTTGATCCAACATCCAAAAAAATTAATAGAAATAAATATTTTTTTTTATTATTGGTCGTTCGCTCTGGTAACAAGACAAAGCTCGGCGTTGAGTTCCGCCACTCAACACGCAAAATCTGGAAAATTTTGCGGATATTGACGAACGGAGTGTCTTAACACTGAGTTCCCTCTGTCTAGCCTGCTATATGTGGCATACAAGGTAATTATATACATCTCATATAAACATTTATTTATTCATATTAAATCTGTGTGAACCACATTATAGACGTGTTAATACCATAAAATAATATACAATTTAAATACTTCACATTTATATATTTACTTCAAATATTTCATCTTCCATTATATTTCACATTTATTGAACCCTATCTGTATACCGAACATTCTATGGATATCGCAAGCATGTCGACCTTCGAAGCTTTTCGAGGGAAGAACGGTTGATGTTGAATATATTAAATAGTTTCTAAGACCCATATATTTATTGGTAAAAGAATAATACTGGAAAGATATACTTATTGATTATAATATTTTTAATTATATACATAATCGAGTTAGCGATTCCTGGGAGGTAATATAGTTTAGCTTTATTCGTTAAATGGATCTAAGAAAAATATTTTTTCAATTTGAGAAAATAGTACCTGAGATTAAGCCGTTTAACCAAACAGATTTATTAGCTTTGTAATGAAATTGAACCGTCATGTCGCATAAGTTGTGGGTTCCGTTCTCACTCAAGGAAATGTCTCCAGAATTTGGCGGAAAGTGGGAAACGGAGTGTCTTAACACTAGGTTCCCTTTGCCTACTGTGTGCGGAATACAGTGTGAAGCTGATTTTTTTAAATAACATTATTTTGAAACGTATTTAAAGTTGACTTTCCCTACTTTACGAATAAAATGTTAATATTTCTTTACTATTACTATTAAAATTAATATATTTTTAACTCCATATAAATATAAGTGACGGTAGACCATTTTAAAAGGCGGAGCAGGAAGCGAGGGCGGGCCCGCACAGCCTGCAGGAAACGTCACAGACTAATCAGAAGTCGCTGGGGAAATAAGCTTTGATTCGGATTTTTTTCATATGTTTAATATAAGAAATATTAGTTGATGTGCATATGAATATACATATATTACCTATATGATTATAATCTAATCTTCTATACTATTATTATAAAGCTGAAGTTTGGTTAAACACGCAATTATTTTATGGAAAAGACGGGGCAAACAAACAAACAGATTATCTATGATAAGTGATCACCGCCGCCTACGACCCCGTGTAACACCAGAGGAGCTACAGGTGCGTTACCAGCTTCTAAGGTACCCAAGTCATACCGACCTGGAAAGACTCCCGCAGATAGGCCATCCCACAGTTGCGTATCGTGTAAAGTCTCGTGGAAGTAAGTTGCTACGGAATCTCAAGAACCAATAGTTAGAATTGAAAAATATACTTTTGTGCAATATACAGGCAGTGCCTCCAGTGCCTTGGCGGAAACTGAGGAACAGAAGTTTCTTAATGGGGGCAGAGTATCTTTACACTAGGTTCTCATGTTCCTTCTGCCTATCCCGCTACGTGCGGGGTACAGCGTGGAGCTTTTGTAGTCAAAGCCAGCATATACATCTAATTAAAAACAAAGTAGATTAACTTTATTTTTTCTCATTTTGATGTATGTTCTACGTAATAAAATATGATTTTTAACAATTCAATATGTATAAATATCTCATACAGCTATAGCCTGCAATAATTAAACTAGCCATGGTTTAGTTTTCAATAGAGTCAATACAAACATTTAGTTCTAAAAATTTTATAATGTTTTTGCAATGTAAACAATAGAAAATAACAATAGAATATTTTAGAGGTACGATATTTTCATTGATATTGACAGAACTATTGGCTTACAGCATGTTTTTCTATTTATTTCATATGCACATAGATATTTTATATGCAGAGAATATAATTTATTAATATTCCTTAAATTTGGTGGGGCAGAAGCATGCGACTGTAAGCGCGGCGGTTATGGGTTCAATTTCCTTTTGTGAAAAATCTAATATTTCCATTTTCTTGCTCTAGTAACAAGAATTGTTATTAAAGAATGCGTATTAATACGTCAAGAATTAGGGGGAAAGTGGTGAACGGAAGTGTCTTGTGTTTTAAAAGTAGGTCCTCAGGTTCCCTCTGCCTGCCCTCCGATTTGGGGGATACAGAGTGAAGATAAAAAAAATATACCTAAAACCTAGAAAATCGAACCTACAATCGTTGCGTTTACATTTAGATTTTGTGCTGCGATGGTAGTCTCAGTGACAATGGGATAGCTAATTTTTAATTGAAAATACAGACAAATAAATATAAATTAAAAAGAGAAAATTAAATTAAATCAGCTTTACGATGTATCCCACGCACAGCAGGGTAGGCAGAGGGAACTTAGTATAAGACAGTCCCTTACACTCTCTGCCAAATTCTGGAGGCATTGCGCGTACCAGTGTGAATAAATATGTCACTTCCTCGAGCAGGGATCGAACCCACAACCGTCGCCTTAAGGTACAACACCCTAACACCCTTGTGCCACTGTGCCACCAAATTTCAATGAAGATGTAGCAACTGAGTTTCAACATGGATACGATTACAAACGTTAGTGATGAAATTAATTATAAGTACAGACCCGCGACTAACTTTCGAATTAAATTACGAACAAAAATCCTGAACACGCACGCCATTGATTTGTCCCTAAATACTTGTGCTAGCTATTTTCTAATTCTCTTATCAGTATATAAAGAGAGGTATTCTATTTTATGTTGGCGTTAATAATAAATATTTCTAGGATTGTAATCGTATTATATTAAGCATTATTATTAATCGTATTATATTAAGTATTAAAATTAATTGACATATCATAAGATTTTTTTAAATATTATGCTGTATTTCTCATATAGCCAGGTAGATAGGTTCGTTGGGGGTAAAAATAATTTCAATATAATCGATCATTCCCTCGAGTGGGGTTCGAGCCCACAACCACTGCATTTACAGACCATCCCTGTTTCACTGCGCTACAAGGGCCTTTAGGCGAATTACCGTATTTTAAAAAATGTATTTTTACATAAATTAAGTAAAACCAAACCTAATTAGATCAAATTTAGACTAGATTTCTATATAGTATGAGCTATGAAGGAACAACACAACTCAACCAACTAAATGCATATATTATTATTGTCTTAAGAGCGTTCATCATGCAACCGGCGTTAATAGCTGGTACTATTATCTTATACTATTGCGATGCTCTAAGAGTTACAGTGTACATATATAATATGTATAGAATATAGAGACGTGTTCGATATTGGTCTATTAGTATAGAGAAATTGTGTTAATTATTATCGGAAATACTAGAATACTAGAATTGCATAATTATGATGACAGTTTCAGACACGATTTGGACCTATGCTTCGTAGATATCTTTTAAGCGAACCAAATAAGGTAACTATGTCCTATTAGAAGAAATTACCTCTTGGCGATTGAATTGTTTTCATTTTACTCGTCTGATATATAGAGCGCGTTGTTTAGTTCCGCCACTAAACAGACAATGTTTCGAAAATTAGGAAGTGCGTGGAGAACGAGTATCATAACTTCCCTCTGTCTTCTTCTTCCTGGCATTAATCCCGGCTTTTGAATCTATTCACACTTTGTACCGGCTTTAGCGTCCTCGGTGGTTAGACCATTGGCTCACTAGGTTCTCTCTGTATATCCTGACATATGCAGGATACAGCGTAAAGCTAAAACGGAATTATAAATTTGTATTTGAATCTATGAACAATCAATATTTAGGCACGAAAAAGAAATGAACGATACTTAAACTTTTTAATATCTAAAGTTCCATTTACGACCTACTAGCTAAGCATGCCAATACCAAAACTTAGGCTATAAAAAAATTTCAAAAAGCAACTATAGAGTGCAGCTTTCATACAAATCTCATTGATATCTTCACATCTACGTAATAAAATACTATTTTACGATGCTTTCAATAGCGGTAATAAATTTTAATTTAAAATTTTATATCTCTGCATTCCGATTGGTATGTGCATTGCAATACATTGAAAAATTTCCGTATATTTGTTTCAAAAGTGCAACAGTAGTTTATTATGTACTTGACAGTTCGTACGAATAATGTGTCGGTAGTTTTTCAAAGTTTTAAGCATTTATGAGCAACAAATTGGTAGGACCGTTCGTGGTATTGCGCTTATTTATATGATAATGAATCAGTCAGTTTTGGACTCGTTTGTTGATATATATGTATTTAAATGTATGTAGGAATAACATGGAGAAGGTGAAATTGGACTGGAATGACAACGAATTTGAGGCACTGGGTGCTGAGTGGTGAAACTCAACGCGGTAATTCGGTTTTAACCGACTTCTGTAAGAAAAGGAGGTTGTCAATTATAATTTTGAAATCGGTGCCAAGTAAAACAAACAGGCTTAGTAATTAGATATTGTAGTAAGGGTGTTGTTGCATTAGCTTGACACCGACTTCAAAATTATAAAATCTTTGTAAAATTATTTTTCACTTTTTAGTTCGTTGTTAGAAGTCGGTTTTTCTTTTTGTTAAAAATTAATTTATAATCGAGAAATTATATTATGTTCATTCTTTCCAATGGGGATCGAACCCACAGGCATAATTTACAATCGTAAGCTGTCCTATTGCGTTACCACGGCCATATATTAAATGTATATCTCGTATATGAAAAATTGAAATTAAAGCGTTATTGTTCCTATAAAATTGAATTATCGGTATAAAAGCTAAAAATAAATATTAAATATATTTCAAATTGAAATCGTTACATAGCTGTTAAGCTTTGAATGAACGGCTTTATACAAAATAGAAATTAAATTCACATAGTAATTACAATTTAATTAAATTCTTTTCAAATAATTCTAAATGTTTTTGACGTATATATTAAAAAATATCTTTATTGTATTACTTTTTAGTATAGAGCGTTGCGCTTTTTAACGTTTAGAAGTAGGTACTAGATTAAAAAATATTTGTTAATTTCTCGTCTAGGTAAATTATTTAGAGCATCTAGTGTCAAGACACTCTCTTCTTTGATTTCCGTTCAAACACTGTGTTTTGACCCTAACCCTAAAAATGTATTCCTCGAGTAGGAATCGAATTTATGACCATCATATTTAAGGATCAGTAATAAACTAGTATTCATAAGAGCAGCCTTTCTTTAGACGTCCCGAACACCCAACAATTCGTGGCGACCCTGCCAGGATACGAGGGTACGCAGAGGGAACCCAGTTTTTAGACACTGCGTTTCCCACTTTCCGCCGGATTCTGAACGCAAACTCTTCTAAGTAGCGAAACTCAACGCCGCGCTTTACCTCCGCACCAGAGCCAGGACACAAAACTAGTAAATATTTCATTATAGTATAAATACTATTACATAATAAGTTCTAAATGCAAGTACGCAAATGAAATCGATAGACGTCTCAGGCTTTAATAGACCTTGTCATGAACACTGGGTCTCGCTGAAATTGAACTGCCATAGCGCAGAAGCTCACACTTGTACTGAGATTGAGACATTATTATTATATTTGTATTGAATTTCCATAAGGACAATGGATTGTTGAAATAATAGTAAATTAATTGAGGCACAGCTTGTGGATGTAAATGTGAAGGTTGTGGGTTCGATTCCTCATGGGAATGAATTATTTTAATTTCCCCCTTCTGGTAACAAGACAAAATTCGGCGTTAAGCTTCGCCTACACGAAAGTTCACCATTTCCCGTTGCAATATTGGAGGGATTGCGTGTTGAGTCGCAGAACTCAACGCCGCGCTTTGCCTCGTAACCAGAACCAAGAATTAATAATATTAAATATTTAATTTCCTCAAGTGGAAATCGAACCTGTCCCGTTTAAAGTCTCACGCTTGTTCTCCTACGCCACTACTGGCCTCAATATCATAACTAAAGCGTTTATTAAGCCATTCACAACACAACTTTATTAAAAGTTACTTTCTATATCGGTGATAAAGTAACTTCGGCTGTAACTAGTTACTGCCTGACCGAGGTAAGTTTATCCCCATCATCTCTGGAGGTAGTTCACTTTAATTATCGGGCAGCAAGTTTAGTAAATCAAGGAAATGATAACTTTACTTGTTTGACCTTTGTGAATAATATTAGTTGGTGTGTTTGTCTGTTTGTTAGTGAAAATGTATGGATTTTGAAATAATTTGTTATAGCTAAATAAACCTATTTATTTTTTTAAATAATCTTCACGAGGTTGAGACGGTGGCGGTCAAGTTTCTATTATATCTGACAGAAGTATATATAAATTGACTATACTATTTTGGCTCAAAATGGGATTTCGTATGTGTTTGGTAATTACTAATCAGCAATTTTATTAAAAAGTAACATTCGACTTCATTATGTAGAATACGATAGTTTGGTTTTGTTATTATGGGTTTTTTCGTTTATGTATATTTAATTTTTTTTCGTTGCTTTTATGGATTATTCCATTCAGTTATTTTTTGACATGCTGGCGGCTATATAAGATCAATTTATCGCGCCATCTCCAAAAATAGGACATTTCACATACCAGTGCTGTCTTTAAGGACACCGGGACACACAAGCGAAAAACGGGACTGTCCCGTTCATAACGGAACGTGTGGTCACATTACGTATATATATAGTAATACATAATAGCATTGCAAAACAAATATACAATGCACCGTTAATCCCTCAAGGACGTAGATATGGAGGCATTAGCATATGATGCTCTCATGCTGCCTCTCCCACGTCCATTAGTGAACGCATCTATTACATGATTTTGTTTGTGAAAGTAAGAGCTTCCCTTTTCTCCAAATGTTTTCGTAAGTTTTAATGATTATTGTACGAGGCCTTGCTTTTATAGTATAATGTTAGGTGAATCGGTAATAAAAATAAATATATTACTTGGGTTTTAATGATATAAAAATAAATAAATAGATAAATAAACCTGCATATAGATAAAAAAAAAACCTAGTGTTAAGACACTCCGTTCCTCATTTTCTGTCCAAGCTTCGAGACTGCGTGTCGAGTGGCAGAACTCAAAGCCACGCTTTGTCTGAAAATTATTTATTCCACCTAGTGGAATCGAACCCAAAATCATCTCGCTACAGTCAGGGGCTGTGCAACTTCTCCATAACTGTTTTTCATGGTAGCATTTTATTATCGAGGAGGGCTAGACTAACGTTCGTATAAACGTTTTTTTTTTCAGGGCAATTTTTTACCCCTCTTTGAGCCCTCTATTCCTACGCACGTATATTTACCTAATCGTATATTTTACCTAATATTTCGTATAAAATTCGTATATTTTACCTAATAATGGCAAAATAATAATAAATAAAATAAAAAGTATAACCAATATCTTTGACATTACAGCATCTAACTTGTCCATAACAAACTAAGAACCCGAATACGTTATATATTATTCTACTCTAATAGTGATCTTTCATTTAAACCTAGCTACTAAGTTTACTACCGACGTTGTTACTTAACATGAATGTTTTATTAAATACTGTAGATACTTCACCGAAGTATTTCATCATCATTTAAGCAGGAAGCATAGAGAAGAGATTTTAAAATGTGTTAAACTGAAGAAACGAACGTTAAGACGAACTCACAAACATAGAGACTGACTGTTTCTCATTGCGCCAAGGCCTCGTTAAGAAGAATTGTGTTCATCTACTCATTTTAAAATATTTTAAAGTACTATTAGCCCACATAGATTAAATTTAATAAACTCAACATTTATATTTTATCTCTTTCCTGTTAGGGGGCAAAACGCGGCGTTAAGTCCCGCCAATTTACATGCTATGTCTCGAGAATTCGATGAAAAGTGGCGAACCGAAATGTCTTTATACCCATAAATCTTACGCTATGTTCCCAGGTTCCCTCTGCCTACCAAGCTATGTGTGTACAGTGTGAAGTTAAAAAAACAACGTAATAAACAACTTCGTGAATTCCAGAAGCATCAGAACGTAGAACGCCTAAAACATGCCATAAGTTTCGTCGGCGCCGGCATCGACCGGCTTTTAGAGCCATTAGCGCCGAGTGGCTTTCTCGTGGTGGAATTATAAACATGGCTGGAAATGTGTGTTTGTATAACATAAATATATTATGTTGTGAAAACTTGTTTTAATTTTTTTTTAACATTTTTTTTATAAATAAGGCTTTGGTGGCGAACTCCGCTCTGGTAGAGAAAGCCCAGTTTTCAGTTTCAGAAAAAAACCATATCAATGTCAGGCTTGTAGGTCAACGGGATGTAGAACTTACAAAAGTTTAAAAACTTAAGTTAGGAAGCATAAGCACTCATTTTGTTTGAAATTATATATAAGTAAAATATAAGTTTGTAATAATTTTTTTCTTTGAAAAATCTTACCTGGAATTTTTCCTTTATTTCTATGTTTGAAAGTTCTCTCTTATTCTTCTGTAGTTCCATGGGAAGTACCTTATAAGATTTGATTACATGATTAGTTTAATTTTAGCTTGATACCTTCGCGATCTCGAAAACGGACAAAAAGTAATCGTATAAGGTTCCGTTTTCACTTTTTGACATACGGAACCCTAAAAAATAACGATGTAAGGTTTACAACGGCGAATTTGACATTAAAAAATGCGAAAACCTTATACATTTGGAAAACGATAATACAAATACAAACAAAACTTAACTACTGTGCTACCCGCATCGAAAGGTAACAGGCCATTCATCATTCCGCGTCATTCGATTTCGTTAACGCTTCATACAAATGGCATCTGTTTATTGCTCTTGATGTTTGAGTAATATGGGAAGTATAGACTAGCTATGGTCAAGAAATGTAATAAACGACGATGAAATGTGAAAAGAAAATATATTATGAGATAAGATAAAAAAATAATAATGTGTGCTTCACGAGACGCTTCTGTCGGGAAGATATTACTTAAACTAATCTAAGTAGAACTATTTAATATTGAAATTGTTTAAACTTGAGAAAAGCTAACGTTATTATTTAAATTTTATGTGCATTAAAATAATAATGTAAGGAAACGTTATTTATTGATAAAATCTTTTATTGGTTATAAAATATATTTTATTATTAGTCATTACTTTTGTATTGAAAAGAATTCATTTAGAATTTCGTGTATGTACATGATTAGTTTCAAAAAGAGGAGAGAGATGCGTCCGTTTGAAATAAGGTTAGCTCTGTGGGTTAGAGAGTAAGAGAGGAGGGGCCCGCCTGCCGCTGCCGTAAGTGTGACAGAAAGGGAAGCCAAGCAGACAGGCGTTACGCGTTACGTAACGAAGGCAAACGGCTTCGTAAACACTTTCCCACAAGATTTTTTTTTAAACTTCATATAAATAAAACTCTTGCATTCCTTTTTTTTTAAAGTTCGCTGTATCATGCTAGGCAGAGGGAATCCAGTGCCAAAACATTCCGTTCTCCAGTTCTATCATATATACTATACATATAAATCAAATTATTTTGAAGTAAATATTTGCATATATCCATAGATCATAAAAAATAAAAAATAAATAAAAATAACACGATAAAATACAAATATGAAATAACAGGAGTTATCTGTATACATATTAATCTACATGAACCTATATCAATTTACGAGATCGATGCGTACCGGTGGAGTGGATACACATTTTTATTTAAGTGGTCTGTGCCTGAGTAATCGACTTAGTATCTATTGAAATATCCAAAATAAAATTTTGTACGAATATATATTTTATTCTGTTACGATATGGCTGGGCAGCTCTTGTTATTGTTGAGTTAAAGTAATTATTTTTAATATATATCCGAAATTATATTACAAAGAAATTATATTATTGGATTTCTTTTATGAAAAGCTATGTTATTGACAATTGTTTTTAAATGTATTTATTTTATTAAATTATATCGAATACAGAAAGGTACAATGAGGTTGAGTTCCACTACTGAACACGCATTTAAAGTGAAGTTGATTTTAATAATATTAAATTAAATATAATTATACAAACCTTTAATTAATATAATCAACTGTTTAAAAACATTGATTGTTTTGACAGGAGCTGACTTCATAAATGAGCCTTTCAATTATATTATTGCTGCCTTAATATATTTGTTTTATGCAAATTCACCATTTCGATTAAGAATGGTTGAATTTTTTGGGAAACATAATATTTGTAATTGCTATGATACCTTTATTAATATTATTAATGATACCTTTATTATGTTACAAACTACTGGGCCTTCTACGATTTTATCTGAGGAATGGTATTTTTTAAATAAAACAAGTGCTTTTCTAGCTATTTTTTTTTCGAACATGAGGTTAATACACAGGGACAGAGATCCCTGAGAAATTGCAAGCAATACATGTTGACTGATTTTATTTATTAAAAAAAATATATAATTATGGAACGTTTCTTAAAAATATTAACTAATACTTAAAAACTATTAACTTTATAGATTGGGAATCTAATCCACGACCGTCGTATTTATATTTAGATGCTGTCACGTTGGCGCTTACTGTTCTAAATATATTATTCAACTAGCAGACCCGCGAACTTCGTATCGCCTAACAGTCGATTTTTTTTTTAATATGTATTCTGCTATTCGCGACACCGGGTCAGCTAGTAAGATAAAAAAAATAAAAACTTAAATCATTTTTAATTCTTATAATATTCATTAAAAACGATAATAAAAATAACAACTCCGATATCGATATCTTAATATGATGCCTACTTATTATATTTTATTTTTACTTATTCTAAATTCAATTTCATTTTCATTGTAGTACTTTATGGTACACGTTATCTTTTGCTTGGTTATCTGGCGCGTAAACAAACAGAGCAGATGGTTTTCCAACACAGGAACAGGCAACATACAATAGACCATGCAAGAAACATGAGTTTTCTATATTAATACCACAAACACTTAATAACTGCCCCTGGGATTTGTTTATAATCATTGCGAAAGCAAGCCGTGCTGAAAACTGTAGTCTTTTAAGCTCGAATGGTATGTCAGTCGAAATCATTGGGATGCCCCGCATCATCAAAAAGTCTTCTCCTTTATACTTTCCTTTCAATATGATTGCTTCTATTACGTTAATCATTATTTTTTTATCGCTAATCGTGTGCCGTTACAAAGTTTCGCAACATTATAACTACACATACAAGCTTAAATTGAAAGCTGTGAGGCGGCAATCCTGGCAAATCAAGTGAATTTAAAATTTCCGGTGGATAGTTCACGACATCATCTTCATTAGTTGCCATATCAACTGACTTATGTGTCCTTATTTTGCCAGGAATGCCATCTTGAATATTTATATTTAATTCATTTACATCGGTGTGTTTGGCAGCCAGTAAAGCTCTTTCGCTCAACCAATTATGGAATAAATAATCAGCAACGTTTCAGCATCATTTGGAAGCACTTTATGAATGAGTTCATCTTTTGATTACGTTAACTCACAAAAACTATCAGGAAAGGTGATGCAGCCAGTCAGCGCATATATATGAAGTTTGCCATTACCAATATCAATGAGTTGTTTAGAGAATATGTCTCCAGATTGATCATTTTGCAACATGACACGCATATTCTTGCTTAAATGTAATACCTTGACATGTTTCCACAATTTCGAGGACTTTAAACATGAATTCAGTTCATCAGCTTGCATTGAACGTGGAACCACTGGCAATCCTCCTCCTTATAATAAAATCATTGCGCCACCAAATTGATTGGCAAACTGAGTTTTTACAATAACCTTACAATATTGGCGAGTTCATAGGTCCAATAGCAACATAGCTGGTAGGCACTGCTGGCATCAATTGATGTATCGTAACAAAAAGCAGCTCGATTCAAATTTGCACCATTATCAGTCAACTATCGTGCTCACGTTCATTGCAATCTTCACGTTCTGGGCAATACGATTAGATTCTTCTGCCACCACTTCTGCAATCCACCGCCTTATAGAAGGCATATTTTGTAACTCACAAATACACAACACTTTATTAATTTTATAAAATTTGTGGCTTTTAGATTTAGTAATATAGATGCACAAAGAGACGTTTACATTTCAATTGACATCTTACCATAGAAATATTGACAAATATTGACATTAATAGACTGAGATCCCAGGGCCCCCAGACCTACATCATTTTAGCAAAGCTGAAATTTTGAGGATTGATAGTCTAATATGTAGTTAAGACTGTATGCATACTCTTTAACTTAAAAAACCTTCAGAGATAGTGCCAACTTAATGCACACTTCCAGTTGCGTTAAAGTAGAAAGTCTCTTTTTTTTCATTTACTTATGTACCACACAAGAAAAAAAGTACAGAAAACTTATGATAACAGAAAAAAATGTGTACAATGGATAACTTATCTCTAATAGAGATCTCTACCAGAAACCCTTGAATGTAGGGGATGTTAAAAGAAATGATTCGGGTGCGGTATTTATATATAATGTTAATAATAATAATAAACCTACATACAAATATACATAATATTAATCAATATTACTATACCTACATAAATATATACAATGACATAAAAGAGTTGAAACAGAAAAAGAAAATTAATAAACAAAAACAAAGCGACTACTAAAGATTCTAATTGAGATTAAGAAATGTTGTTTTAATTTGATTTTAATAGTATTTAGAGATGGATTGCCCGACAGTATAGAGTTAGGTAGTGAGTTCCATAAGCGCACTGCTTGAACTGTGAGGGATTTTTCATAGAAAGAGGTATTAAATATAGGGCACTCAAGCTTTCTTAGAGTTACACATGAGCGTACAGGTCTTTCACTTGGAAGTGTCAATTGAAAACGCTCCCTTAAGTAAGGAAGAGAGTTTTTATATATGTTTTAAAATTAAAAATGTATATTTCACATTCTTTCACGTGGACCTATACTTCTGCCAGACGTCCTAAAGGTTCTTTAAAATTGGGGCAAATTACATTAAACTAAATCTAAAATTTAAAATACATTATTTACGGACTATTTCAAGACCCCTCATAAGCAACCAGATCAATCCGGTGGCTTTATCATTTTTCCAGAAAGGATCCCATTTTCAAGTTAGTGAGTTGCTTACTCACTACTGTCTTAACTACATGTAAGACTAATAGTCCTCAAAATTTCAGCTTTGCTAAAATGACGTCGGTCTGGCGGGTCTGGGATCTTGGGCTGTAATATTTATACGATACTAACGTCAATTGTTTTTCCTTTCAGGAATCCAGCTACTAACATTTAAACTTTATAGTAGGGTATTAAAGTCCAAATTGACTTTTAAGTATTAATACGGATCTTTTGTATGGGAATATAGAAGTGTTGTTTTTAGAACCTTTCTGGCAATTTTTTAAAGTTTTCTCTCCGTTAGAACCATCCTCGTAGTTCAAGGAATATTATAAAAAAAATATTAGCGAAATCGGTTCAGGTGCTCTCGAGATTTGCGCTTAACAAGACATTCATCGATTAATTTTTATAAAAAAAAAGATATTTCGTATATTTTTTTGTTATTATAAAATTATTTTTGCCTCGTTCCAAGTAAAGTAATGAAAATATTAAATATTTCATTTCTTCGAGTAGGAATCGAACCCAGAACCTGTCGAGTTTATAGTCGCGTGCTTGTGCCACTGCGCCACAACGGGCCTCAAAATTATGAGAATGTAATTTTTTTTATCTGTGATACACATATATGTTACTAATTTATGGATTTTTTTAAAACTTTTTATATTAATTGTATATAGTTACTTAATATATTTACCTACTTAAATTTCTATAATTTGGTGTTGAACCATTTCAAATAATAATTATGGTATTAAAAAACGTCAAAACAAATGTTTATTACGTAGAATAATTTATTTTAAGGTAACTCATTATTTCTTATAAAATGTATCTGGGTGACTGGAGTTCCACATTGGATCCAATTTTTTTTTATGTCAACTGAAAATGCTCTTCACGCTGAATAACTTTTCCTAAAGCGTTGTATTGATATCTCTTATAGATTAAGCGGGCTGCTAGGGTCTCACATCAGGTATTCGGACTATCAAAATAAATTATAGCCTATATGTAGGCGAAGACTAATAGCTATGCAATAAAAGAAGTTTCATTTAAATCAGTCCAGTAGTTTTTGAGTTAAAAAGCCACAACAGACAGACAGACAAGAATTCCAAAAATTATATTTTTACCTTCTATTACTTGTATTAAGTCTCCCTGAAGTGTTTTTTTTTAGTTTATATTCAATGTACAGATTTTACCCCCTTTACAGTTTTATTATATATATAGATATAGATATAGATTGTATAAATAAAAATCTGAATTTTTCTTTATACGTATCATTTTGTACCTATATAAAAAATTCATAGGACTAGGACTTGTCAGTTAATATTTTTGTTTTGACAACCTGATTTGTTGGTCGCTTTGATATATCTAGATATTCCGTTTTTATAAAGGCCTTTGATAGAGCGCGCTCTATTGAGACCTGTTTATTTACTGTCATTCTACAAATTATTTTATTTGAAAATCTAGATTTCTGTTAGTATTTTCTTATCTTTTTAATATAAAAAAATCCTTTAAAAATTTGTTTTAAAATGTAAAATCTAATTAAAACAAGCCCGGTACGCTCCTTAATAATTTGTGTACTTAGATCTAATATTTAAAAGTTTGTAATTACTGTCTACGAGTACGGCCTTTAAATCTTAAATGGGCTCTGATTATAAAATATTATATTATTATATTCCGCATGTAGGAGGGTATATTGAATTCTAATACATAATATGTTAATGATTATCCTACATATATATTTGAATGATACCAGAGCCGTTCACTGAAATACTAATGGGTTGTAATTCCCTATGAAGTTGTGGCAAGGGAAGTGGATGCATAGAAATTCATTTAATAAACCTTATTATTATTACTATTAGAGCCCAATCGTAAACGTGACTGGTTGTGGATTCGATTCCAACACTTAGTGTTACGACACTCCGTTCCCCACTTTCCTTTTAGTTTTCGAAATAATTTTGTGTTGATTGGCACAAGATTACCGTGTAATATACATTAATATAATTTACATATACAGTATGTTTCTCGCATATAGCAGGGTAAGCAGAGGGAACTAGTGTTAAGAGACTCCGTTCCCCATTTTTCGCGGAATTTTGAATGTTGAGGCGAAACTCAAAGCCGTTTGTGCTTCTGAGTCATGACCGGCCTTAAAATTTTATAATATAAAATATAATTTTATATTTCAATATATACTCCACAGTTTCACGGTAAAACGTAGCTTAAAGAAAAGGAAAAGGCATTGTTTCCACCGGTATTCCATACATGCAAAGCACGGCACATCGCAAAATTGTGGAAGCTATGAATTTTCCGGATGAATTTACAAAATTTACCTTTTGTACGTTCCTTTAATGCAGAGAAACGAACAATTTTTATTTAGTTTTTTCTTAATCACGTTTGGTATATTCGAAAAAAATTTGCTTCGTATTTTTGTGTGCAAAATGATATTGTTGGAATCATAATTACTGTTTCTAGTAGAAACTAAGATAATATTTTACTTTAGTTAAGATAAAATATGAAGAAATAAATATTAATACATTTAAATTTGTTTCGAAATTTTTGTGTGTGTGTTCAGAAATAAAAGTACAGTAAATAGATAATACAAATGTGCAAAATACAAATTCTTTGTATATTTTTTTAATCAATAAATTACCTCCGACGACGTATACAATAAAACATTAGCAGGTGAAAACGTATTGACAAGCACGTTCCGTTCCGTTTCGTGTCACGGGACTGAAGTATGAAAATAAATATTTTTATTAACGGAATTTATGGGAAATTAATAATTATTTGCAAGAATTTTTCCTGTATAGCGCTATTTAAACGCGTTTATTTTTCACAAGTTCCTTCAGCCTGGAAATTTATAATTATGGATTACCCATTCATACTTAGCGAATAAATAAAAGATTTGATCAATTCAGTATCCCGCATATAGCAGAGTGGTCTCCAGTTTCCGCCCAATTTTCGAGACATTGTCCATTGAGTGGCCGAGCTTAACGCCGCGCATTGTCTTCTTACCAGAGCAAGGAAATGAAAATATTAAATAATTCATTCCATCGAGCGGGAATCGAATCAACTTCGCAGTCGCACATTCCGACGCAGTACCACCGTGCCACGACGACCTCTAGTTCCAATAAATTTGTAAAAATTGAATATTTAATCCAATACAAGATAAAAAATCAATATTTTTCCATTATTATAATATTTACTTATTATATGACAAAGAAGTATTGAAAGAACAAAAGCTTCTTGTTCAAACAATATTATGATAAGTAAAATCACATTGTCGAAAACATCAAACGTGTTGTAAAGTAAAATATTTATAAAGAAAAGGTAGATTTCCGGTAAACTGAGCGCTTACCGAAATGCAACGAAGCCTTTGAAATCGGAAAATCAATTCTTTTCAAATATCGCTATCTTTTATTAAATAATTGTTTGTTTGAATATTTAAATGAATATTTTTTCTTTTTATTGCAAGCTTTTTATGCGCTTCACATTGTATACCGGGAACTTAGGAATCTAGTGTTAAGACAGGCGTTGCATGTTGAGTGGCGGAACTCAACGCCGCGCTTTGCCTCCTTATCACAGCAGGAAAATGAAAATATTAAATACTTTTTCAGATTTAAGGAAATCTGTTGCGTTTATAGTCATACGCATTTGGCCCTGCGCTACGACTACCCTCAATTAATTTTATTTTATATAGTTATTAATTTACTCGTATATAAAAATAAATTAAAATTACTTCACACTGTATATATCCTACAGGATAGCAGGGGGAGCTTAGTGTTATGACTGCGTTTCCCACTTTCAGCTCCAATTTTCCAATTATTGCGTATTAGAAAAACTACTTAAATAACAAATAAAAAAGTTAGAAGATCAAAGTAGAGACTGTTGTGGTTTAATGTCTCATTGTAAACACGATCACGGTTGCGGGTTCGAGTCCCGTTAGGGAGAATGTATGATCCTCGCCCTGATATCAAAACCGCTATGTTCCGAATTCGGGTAAAACATGGATAACGGATTAACATAACGAAAAGTAAAAACCTAACGCCGTTCGTGATATCGAATAGATTTAAATTATTTCTACACTCGATTTATATTTATATTTTTTTATTTTTAACTTAAAACTATTCATGGTGGAATAGTCACGGATAACCTACTTTGATAATATATTATTTTCCTGTTTCTATTCAACGTTTAATGAACGCTCAAAGGATTATGTTATTTTATTACTAAAAGATTATAAGAAAAAAAAGATCTTTCACAGAAATATAAAAATATAAATATATGATTTTATTTAAGCAAAGCGCGGCGTTGAGCCCCGCCACTCAATACGCAATGCCTCCTGAATTCAGCGAAAAATGAGGAACGGAGTGTCTTAACACTAGGTTCCTCCTTCCTTTCCTAGGTTAGATTTTTATAGGTCGACGTTATAGCATGCATAATCAGAGTAGTTAGAGATAACCTGTCAAAACTCTTCGTTCTCCGCTATATTTTCAGTATTCAAAATTAAAGTACCTATAATAATATTCATCGTAAATAAAACATTTAACTCTAGACAACATCTGGTCGTGTTGAGACGGCGTGGAATGAACACTCGCAAACATTTAATTTACTCTTCAAATATATGACGAATTGGTTTGTGGTGTCTGCTCTGAAGGAATTTTGAATAACTATTGATATAGCTGTGGAAATTGGTTTATTAATACGAATATTTAGTTAACAATACGTTTATTAAAATAATAGATTAAATTTAAAGAATATATTATGTATGGGGCCGTTCTAGTATTACGTAATGCAATTTTTGAAGATTTTCGAGTGACACCGTATGATTGTAAACAGGTTGGTTGTAGATTCGATTCTCACTTAGAGAAATTAATATTTATCATTTCTCCGTACTGGTCCGACAAAACGCGGCATTGATTTTCGCCACTAAACACGCAATGTCTCAATTTCAGACGGAAAGCAGAGAATGGAGTGTCTTGACAGTTCATTTTCTCAACTCTTCTGTAGCGTATACGATTATGTTAACCTGAAAAAGATTAACAAAAGCAACGTGCCATACAATATAGCGATATCCAGCTGAATTTTTCATCTGCAACAGTGCGTATAAAATACGAAAATACAAAAAAAAAAAGACGAAAAATCTGGAAAACCGCAAAAACGAAAAGAATCTACCATTTTATTAAAAAATATTCCGAGATCCATACAAAAATAACAATTCAGTATTTTAACTGACAATTCTGAATGCAGCTTTATGCTTGGCAAGTGTATCACGGCGGCTCGAGTGCACTCCGCCTTAGCGAATGTATTGAGAGTTATCGGGGCATAGTTTAGACATTTTGCATTTCTATGATACGCCGAATATCTGTTAGGTTGTATGGAAAAGTTGCGTAAAGAAGGAAGTAGTCGATGTTAATGATTGTGACGTGCTGTTAAATTTCTTGATTTAGGAATATTTTATTTCATTTATACAAATTATTTATTAAATTTAAAGAAAAATGTTTAAAAGGCTTCGTAATTGAATGACTTTAAAATATACTGACTTTTAGGACAAATTATGTTTTAAATTTATGTTTACAACTCAAACGCATATATGATAAAAATTGGCTTAATATATTTTTTTTGTTATTCAGATTCACATTGTATATCGTTTATAGTTTATAGAGTTCATAAAAGGAAGCTAGTATTAAGAAAATAGTCATTGACTGGCGAAACTAAACCCCTTTTATGATCTTGTTACCAAATCAGAAATTAAAATTCATTAGCCCTAGTAGAAACTGAATCCTCGACTGTCACGTTCATTCACCAGTGGCGTAGCTAGGGGGGTGCGAGCGGTGCGGTCGCACCGGGCATCAACAGGAAAAGGGCATCAAAATCGACGATTAGTGTGTTTTTTCTTTGTTTTTTAGACTTTATACCATTTTAAAGGGCATCAAGTCCTTTAAGCCGCACCGGGCATCAAAATGAAAGGGGCATCAAAGTCGACGATCGCTTTGTTTTTTATAGAACTCAACGTCGATGATTACGTTTTTTTTTTTTTTAGAACTCATCAACAGGAAAGGGGCATCAAGTCCCCCGAGCCGCACCGGGCAGCAAATACCCTAGCTACGCCACTGTCATTCACTACTAGTCAATATCAATTTAATTTGGTTCCTCTTCTTCTTCTAATTTATACTATTTATGGTTTATATACTATATATTTATATAATGCCTTTACAAAAAACCACGTGTTTATAAATAAACTAGCGACCCCCTTGCGGCTTCGCCCGCTTTTACTACTGGATTATTCATATAATGTATGTTTGCAAAGCACTTAAGATAGTGTGAAAATTAATTAAACTCTAATGCAACCCGCATTTTCGTAGTTTCAATAAGGATTTTCCAATTGCTTTACACAGCAAGGATTTTTTAGTAGGTACAGTAATTTTAAATATGTGCTACTAATCTTTTCAAGTACTTATTAAAATATATTTAAATGACTATTTTTAAACGGAAGACTTATAAACAAAAGCCTACCTACTAATAACTACAACAAAAAATATGAAACCAAATATATCGCGCTGAAATAATACTTTCAACTCCAATTATCCAATACGTGCAAATGCATCTAAATCTTCGTTGCTATGCCTCTATAGCGGGCGGGTTTTTTTTTCGAGCTTGTGGTTAATGCTGAAGAGGGTATTCTGTCCCTGATGAAAAGCAAGCACTACGTGGCTGCCTGTGAGGAAAATTAAATAGAATGCATTGGCCGGGAATCGAACCCAGGCTGCCCGCGTGGCAGGCGAGCATTCTACCACTGAACCACCGATGACTGCTCATGACGCGCTTGTATAAGCAAAACGTCGCGGGGCGCGTATCGCAGCAAGGATGTTTTAATATTGTAACAACTTCTAAAGTACTTATTAAAATGAAAAAACAGTAAAAGACAGTTTTGATCTACATTAAATGGCCAACGTAACTAATGTACTTATTTATATGCTGAGAGTAAGGGATAAGTAAAACTTGACTCGATACAGCTGATGTGTCAACGGCGGGATGTGTCAACAATTAAATGCGTTTTTCTCTAAAACTATTCGCAATTTCGAAATAGTGTGAAAAGCAAATTTTATCTTCGTTTAACGTAGAAAATTAATAAAGTATTTTAAAGGATAAGGATTAATACCATTATGGAAAAATATCCCTCACAATAAAAAATATATTGAAATTACTATTTTTAGACAGAAATATGATCACTACACGTTATCCTTAAAAGATAAAAATATGCTCTCGCGGACTTTTTTGTAGATCTTTTTAAGAGGAATAATACTCCAGTACATTATTTTCATGTAGTACTTACCACTAAAGCAGCGCATGCGCGAAAGTGTCTCAACGGGTAGGACTTTATACACATTTATCGTATTTATGTTAATTTACATAAGAATGTACAAATAATAAACTATATATAAACCTTCCCTGAGAAATACTCGACCTAATGGTGAAAACCGCATAAAAATCCGTTGGGTGGTTTAGAAGAAGAAGAGTTAGAAAGTTCAGACAGACACGAAAAGCGACTTTGTTTTATAAGATATAGGATAAAGAAACAAGTGGCTTCCTTAAAAAGCTGAATTCAGCCAAGGTAAGAGAAAACGTTTACAAAGTCATTAGATGTAATGGACGGTATAAATTTCTTAGCACTACGCCACTGAAAGGATACTCTGAGTTCGACTTAAGTAAACTAAACCATGGAGCGGAAATTTCTAACTTATTTGTAAGCGGTGAGTAAGTTCCCCTTTCAACCGTTGACCATTTATCTATACTTGTTTATAAAAATATATGTTTCTTTTATATATAAAAAAATACGCTTTACGCTGTATCTGGTGTAGCATGTTAAGCCTAGTGTTAAGACACTCCGTTCTCCAGTTCCCATCGCTTTCTGGAGGCATTGCGTGTTGATTGGTGGAAATCAACGCCGCGCTTTGCCTCGACACCAGAACAAAGAAATGGAAATATAAATTTAAATAAATATTTCATCTCCTCGAGTAGGGATCGAACCCACAACCATTTCTCTAAATATTGTTTCCAAAATAATAAACGTAGTTAGCGTTGGCTAACCAGACGCATCCACATTATGCAACAATCATCAAAATCTACATCGGAAATTAAAAGTACTCACAATTTACGTTAATTGGCAGCAGTTTAGTTTATTTTGATTGTACGAGGCCACGGGTTGATAACTGGGTTATTTTTGCTGTCAAATTCTCTATTCAGTTTTTTTGAGTAAATAGACAAAAAAAAGTACTAAAATCGACCTACTTAGTTAAAATAATCGAGTTAAAACATAAAGAAAAAAATTTAAACGTCGAATTGCCATCCTCCAGTTATAAATGTACCTAATCATAATTGATTTGGTAACATTTTAAACTGCTTGGAATAATTAATATTCTTTTAAGTTCATGATATGTTTAGCATACAGCAGGGTAGGCAGAGGGGACTTGGGAACGTAGTGTTAAAACACTCCGTTTCTTTAAAACGCAATGCCTCCGTTGTCTGTCCAAGACATTGCGTATTAAGTTGTGACTAGTTTGAAATATTTTAGATTTAAGTGAAATGTAGAGAACGGTCACTCTACTATTTGCCTACCTAGTTGCAATTGCCCAGAGTAAAAAAAAAATATCAAATAAAAATTCAACAAAGCTATCACATTTATCAGGATAAGAAGTAATCTATAGTTTAATCCACGTTATAAACCGTGTGCCAAATTTCATCTAAAATCCGTTAACAGATTTTTTTGTCAATATTAATTTTTTTTTTATACTCACATACAGTGTAAATATGTATTACTTCGTTATCCTTTTATCGTCCGTCTTTAGGTACTCTAGAGATTAGTGGAATTTAACGCTAGTTTTAATTTAATGGAATTGAAGTTTATATTTTCGAAATTTATACCAGAAATAAGCCCCATTGTCTCCAGGCATTAATTTTTTCACTGTGTCTCGAAAACCAATTGAAACAAAAAAAAAATTGAATCGCGTTGCAGCGGCATCGTCTAAATGTAATAATGATTATAGGTTCGATTTCTACATAAGAGCATAAAATTTCCTCGCTCTGGTAACGCAAAAGTCTGGTAAAGCGCAGCGTTAAGCTCCGCCACGCCGCAAGCAGCACGCATTGTCTCGAACATACGGAATTGGAATTTAAAACTGTTACCAATTCCATAAATAGCAATAAAATAAATGAACTCAATAAGAACAAGCATTGTATGCCAGAACGACGGGTATTCCGAGATAAACGCTATAGCATCAAGGGGGAATGCCAAATAAAATAGAGTTATTAAATTTACATATTTACAAAGATTGTAGACTGCTTGAAGTAAACGTGACCTATAAAGTGACAGTGTATCTATTACTGTAACATTTTTAGTGAAATTGAAAGAGTATAGTATAAAATAAAAGATGAGAAATGAAAAAAAATATAATAATTTTAATTGATATTCTATACTAATAAATGCTAAACTTTATCTTCTTGCACGGTCTTTGGCATCTTCAGTTGCTAGTCTATTGGCTCTCATATCCTCCATCATGACATCCAGCTATCGCTTCCTTGAGC
Organism: Heliconius numata; assembly: GCA_016802625.1. NCBI lineage: Eukaryota > Metazoa > Arthropoda > Insecta > Lepidoptera > Nymphalidae > Heliconius > Heliconius numata. Next base: position 598,569 of record JAEBDU010000096.1, read on the forward strand.
GTCTAGGGCATCTAACTCCAGGGTCTAACATAATAAGGAACACACACTGGCGCGTATTAATTCCCTAGAGTGAAGACTTTCCGCCGGATTCTGGGGGTATTGCGTGTTGAGTGGCGGAACTCAACGCCACTCTTTGCCTAGGTACCGAGGAAATGATAATAGTAAATATTATATTTCCTTGAGTGGGAATCGAACCCACAACTTGGCGTGATTACAGTCTGTGTTCCTGGGCCGCGACAGCATATTATAACTTAAATGAAACAACAATCCATAAATAAAAATTATAATAATAAATAACCAAAAACAAAATTAAATATATCTATATTAAGCAACATAACAATCGACAAAATAAATGATACATCGTCAAAGTGATAGAAAGGGCTTACCGTGCGAAATAAGCTTATAGGATACCGAAGGTTCCGGCAAGGTAGCCTGGAGGTAATGGGCACGGATCGACGAATCAATTCGTTGTTCGTAGGTACCTATAGGTATTTTACCATGTTTTTCCTGTTCCACCTTCATTTCTTTATCGTAAACGATAAAAGACATCTGATACTCAGATCTTACTGTTTGGCGTTTCTTAGGAAGTCAATGGTTGATATGGGTATTTTATTTTTTGTAAGAAGTTTTTCATTTGATGTTAATATAATAGTTTTTTTTAGTTTAACGGTTGAGTGGCGGGGTTCAACACCGGTCTTTATTTATTTTAGACTGTTAATATACTTCATAGATGTGTCTTAACTCCATACCATACTCTAGTCTTAGTGTCAAATCAGGAAAGTTTCTATTATACCCTGTACCGTCTACTCTGATTTTGAAACATTGCGTGTTAAGTGATGGAATTTTACGCCGTGATCTTGTTACTAATAAGAATAAAACATTGCCCCGAATGGGAGTCGAACCTACAACGGTCACGTTTACGCAACCACGATTTCAATAAAGAATCATTATACAATTTTGAGTATATCTCAATACAATACATAAAATATATCTACATTAGATATATTCGTAACAATATTGGAAAGTGTTCCTTTCAAAAACACACATTCAAAGTTTGAGGAAGTTCGATAGGGATTACAGGTAGAGGGTTTAATAGACCTTAACAATATATTCCGGACCCGATTCCGTTTCCCTTGTAGTGGAGTGGAAATATGTCTACGTTGTATAAATTGTATAAGATTTTTCTTTAAGCTTCACATTGTACCCCGCTTACAGCAGGATAGGACAGGAAACGTAGTGCCAAGACTCTGCCTTCAAAATATCCGCCCAATTTTCGAAAAATTGCCTTTTAAAAGGCGGAGTTCAACGCCGCGATTTATCTTGTGCGACAACCGGGAAATTAAGATATCTTTTTCCCCAAATGAGAATTGAAGCCACGATCGTCGCGTTTACAGTCAGAGGCTGTGCTACTGTGCAACGAAAGTTTCTGATAGTTGTCGAGAATGTTTGTACCAATATGGTGCTGTTTGACTTAGTTTAATTAATTTGTAGATAAGTAATTTAATCAGCCGTTTGTTCGAAATTTGACCAGTCGATTAAGCCCCAGGCGAACAATAATTACTTTTGGGTAAGCTAGGTAACCTTCAAGTTTTGGAAAATCACAAAATATATGTTTTTAGGGTTCCGTACCTCAAAAAACAAAAACGGAAACCACATACGATCACTTTCTTGACTGTCTGTTCGTATGCCAAGACCAATATCTCAAGATCGTGGAGGTACCAAGCTGAAATTGATCCAGCAGATCCAGATCCAGTTTTTAAGTCAACGCAATCAAAACAACAAAAATATCTAAAATATGAATCTACAATTACTAAGTATGGCATACTGGCATATATAGTATGAAGTACATACAAATTACAAGCAGTGTTGCTTTTAGGTTTAGCCAACTCAGTCCATTTCTAGGTATGGAGTCCTAAACCCTAGATCCTAAGTGTTTGAGCGTCCTTAATGCGATTCCAATTGCGCTACATTTGTTGAAGTTCGTATACCAGTACTATGGTTGAGTAATTATTGTATGGGAATATTTGTTTACATGTATGGATGTGTTTGTAGTTTATTAGGTTCTTAGTATATTTTAAAATTACATAAGTTTTCTTCTAAAACTTTTGTGGCGCTGTAACTTCTGACTTTAAAAGTGTGAATTCGATATTCTTTCAGGGTACGTTGAAATTATTAATCACAAATAATTTCTACAAACACACCGATTTTGAACAATTTCCTGAATAAATATATCTGGTGTGAGTACAGATATTAATTTAGATATTATTATTTATTATTTTATTTAGATTCACACTGTATCACGAGAATTGCAGTGTGGGTAGAGGAAATCTTGGAGCATAGTATTAGGACACTCCGTTCCTATTACAACACTTCCGTTGGATGTATTGCTTATTGAGAGGCGGAACACAACGCCGCCCTTTGCCTCGTTACTTCGGATCAAACTCTCAACTGTCGCGTTAACGGCGACGGGGGCCTTAATATTGATTATTATTTACCAAAAAAAGTCCCAGGTTTATTTTTGAATGCTAATGGTGATTGGATCATTCAACTATTCTCAATCAAAATATGATGACGATCTCAAGATGTTTCCAACTGAACTGAACCGGCTCACAATTGACTGAAGTTTATGTACAGAGTATTACTTACAGAGATTCTTTTAATATATTTTTTATTGTATTATTTCTAAGTAAAATATCCTAAACTTAAATTTAATTTGGGTTAAGAGATTATTTAGGTGGTTTCGTTAAAAAAACAAAATTAGAATAAGTGCTTTTCAAGAAATAAATGGAATGGATGAAAAAAATTAAAAACATATTTCTCTTTATCAAATGCTACAAGTTTAATAGAATTAGCTCCTAGCTCTAAATTATTTAAGCCGAAGCTGGAGTGTTCACTAGTAACCTCTAAAAAGTTCCACTATTCAGGTCGTGGTTCCATCATCAGATCAGCTCGATCATATTGTCGAGGTTTTAAGGCAAATTAATTTTCTTAGATTTCATTTGATTCTATTAGTCGACTAAATTAAGTATGTTAAAAAGATAAAACATAATATTTTTCATTGATATATTGATATAAGAAAATATCAATAAAAAGTTACATTCTCATATTCTATCATTCCATTAAAATTTATGCATCACGTTTAATATAATAGTCCATCAGACGTATTTGCTTCCCATAACTTCATACAAAAGGGTCAGTTTTTATTTTGATATAAACATTTCTTTCTTTTCCTACCATATAATACATAAATATCGCTCTTTGTTCTAACAAACGGGAAAAATTGTTATTTCTTATGATAAGGTTGAAGACATGTAAGCTTAGCATATAAGCAAAATGGGGCTGGGAGGTCAAGGCGTGAACAGGAAAATACCTTAGGCTTTTTATGTCAGGCTCTAACATTTTTTGTTTATATTACGTGTACGAGAAAACAAAAGGGGATTTATGACGTTTATTACTCTGTTTTTTTGTGCATCAAAAAAAAGGAAGAAAAATTCCTCTAATTAACTAACAAGATTACGTAAATATCTTAAATAATTGCATGTTGAGTATAGTTAACAAATATGCATATTAGAAAAACTTTTAAACCGACTTCAAAAAGGAGTAAATGTCAATTCAGTTGTAATTTTTTATGTACAATAAACTATTTCGAGATTTCTGAACCGATTTACGTAGTTCGTTATTTTTCCGATGCTTAATAATTATTACGTAAAATTATTTGTAAAAAGATTTTTTTAGTTTAGCCCAGTAGTTTTTGCCTAATCTTCAGTATTCATTTTTATTATTACCTGACTAAAAAACAAAGATTGTTGGTTAGATTTATGTTTAGAAAATTGGGCGGAAAGTGGAGAACGGAGTGTTCTAACACTAGGTTCCCTCTTACTACCAGTACTATCCCTATTATATGAGAAATACAGCGTGAAACCATTTAACATTAAAACCATTATAAAGCTGGTTCTGTATTGAATAACCTATGTTAAACTCGACGAAGTGTGCAAATATGTTTAACACACGACTTGCAAATATACGGTGAGTATATTGATGTAGGAACTAAAAGAGCATCCCATGATTGGTTTCCATACACCAATTAATTTTTGTATGAATTGTAAGGTTCAATGGATGATGAATGGCCTGTTGGTACTATTTTTCCTATGAATAAATCTAGTATGACTGTATTTAGCTTTATTTAAGGTTTTTCTTCTAAACTTCGTATAGTTGGTAAAGAAAGTAGTAAGAGCTGAGTGTTTACTCTGTTTTTTGATTGGTAACAAAATGGTGGGAGCCTTTACTGTGCTCTTTGAATCATACCAATTTTTTTTATACAAATATTGCCACGAGTAGGCATCGAACTCACTATTATCGTTGTCTAAAAATTCTTCATCTCACTAAAAATTATCGTCTGGCAAGAGAGAATGCTATTTAATAAATATTTTTAATATTTTTAAAGTTTTATTCCACACTTAGAAGAGAAAAATACCTATTTAGAAAACGTATATTTTTTTTAACTTTTAGCAATTATCTGAATGAGAATTGAACCCACAACCTCAGAGTGATACATGTGTATTAAATATATTTAACAAATAAAATAAAATACGAGAATATGAATACAATTTTTCCATAGTCAAAATAAATTTGCAATTTGCAGTTCAAACATTGTATAATCCAGGCCCAAAACGCCATATCCTATCGCAAAGTAGAATGTAAAGTGCGCCGTAAAACCGCGTCTTTATTCCTATTCCTCGTTTAGAAAGTGACAAAAAAATTGTTATAGCTAGAACAAGTGAGGATGTTACGTACAGAGTCAACTATAATGCTGATTAAAATACATATTTTATGTATAAGTTACGTGTTTTGCGAAAAACACATATTGTTCGAAGAAAACGATTTTCTTTTACATTTTTAGGCAATTTATTTAAGGCACTCGCGGCGTCGCTTGACAGTGTAAACGCGATGGTTGTAGGTTCGATATTAATAGTCAGGGATATGAAATATGTTTTTTTCCTTGGTCACTCGGAAACAGATTGCCTCGCAATTGGACAAAAATGGGGAACAAAGATTAACGTTCTTGAGGTTCCCTCTGCCTACCCTGTTATTTATAGGGTACGTACAGATACAAATTCGTTCCTGCTTACCACTCCGATTTGAGATACCTAATGCGTGTTGCGGAATTCAACATTGTTCTATGTAATGAAAATTATTCCTTTCTCGAATTGGAATCGAACCCATAACCTGCTACGACCACGACTGGCCTCTACTTTCAATTCAAAAGATCTAATTCAATTTAAATAACAAAAACATAAGGAAAAAGTATAAATTTTCACATTACAGAAAAAAAATACCAGCTCAGCTACAGTTGTGACAAATTGAGCGGATATAATTGTCTGTCTGTCACAATTTATAGCCGTCGAGTGATAGGATTCAGCATTGACTTGGAGCTTGGGCCATTCAACGATTTTGGAGGAAAATGGCTGGGTTCCTAATCCTTGATGAAAATTCAGAAATACGTTATATATTATTTAGTATTAAAGGTATTGTGGCCCATTTAGATTGGCCTCTCGAAGGAATGATTATAAGGTAATATTTTAATTTTTGTAAAAAGACTAAGTGCAGCGTTGTGTTTCGCCATTTAACAAGCTATGTTTGAAAATTGACCAGAAAATGGGGAACGGATTGTTTTAAAAACGCCGCGCTTTGCCTCGTTATCAGAACGAAGAAATGAAAATATTCAATATTTTATTTCCTTAAGTGAAAATCGAACCCACAACCGCCGCCTTTACAGTTACACGCTTGTGCCCTTGCGCCATGACTAATACCCATAAATATTCATTAGATTTCTCTATAAAAGACTCACTGGTTCATGAAACGAATGTATGCAAATTAAACTAAAAACATAGAATTAACTAAAAACTAAATTAAAAATATATAACGACATATAAAAAGGAACTGGACATTTCGTTAGATTTATACATTGCTATTTACATTTTCTGTATGAAATGTAACTAAGCTCTGTTCGGATTCCCACAGGTGTTCTGAACTCGTTCTAGTTTTTTTGTCTATTAGGAGTCTATTTGAGAATAGATGCGGGATTTTAAGGTTACTTTAGTATTTTTTGTAATATTTTGTTTTACTATTGTATGTTAAAAAATATTAGCAATGAAGCCACAGTGGAATTATCGTGGAATTAACTTCCAATTACTTCCTTAACTTTGTTTTGGTTCTAGATAGCGTGCGGCTTTATAGCGAAATATGACGAAAGTAGTGTCTTGACACTATAATTTCTGTCCTTACTGTGTAATAAACAGGAAACAGCGAGAACCTGCATAAAAAATAAGTAAATAACACTTCCCTATATAACTTGCTTTCAAGTACTGACATAAATATACAGGAATAACTTAATGCTAAGCAGAGCGTGCAAGGGGCGGCTTTATCACTTAACAAGTGACCTATTCCGCGCAATCCCTACTAAGGGACAAGTCCGAACGATGGAGAGAAAATATGTGATAAAATCTAACGGAAATTCCGTAATAGGAGAATTTTGGAATAGATTTCGTTATAATTTTGTCGATATTGTAGTGAATGCACTTTCATATGCACTTACTTATAAACAAATCCTTCATACATTTCAGTCATGCCATACAATTCATTCATGCATACATTTATTAGTATTAAAATCTAGTTTGTTTTATGCTAGTATTTTAGTCGAGTAGCGAGTAATTTTGTTAGCAGTGTTTTGCAAGGTGAAAAGCCAATAAATTAAACAAATGGATAAAAAGAAATAGTAACTAAAGATTTAATAATAATTTAAAAAATATTTAACGATTTTTAATGTTTCAAAATGAAGGCATCACGAGCTTTTGGGTCCTAAATAATGAATGTGAGGCTCTATTTTATGGACAATTACGAAGCCATGTGGGATTTGAATACGAACTGAAATACTGAAATGCATATATCTGTAATTTTGTACGTGAAATTCAGATTTCACAGCTTTTGTGAAAAGTTTTCGTGTTATATTTTCGGTACTACTGCGAAATAGTCGTTCCTAGAAACAGGGTTATATCAATATATATAGCATTCAGAATATATACATAACCCCGTCCTTACAGAGCGTGGGTTCCTACCTTCCCACTGTTTAAAATTAGCTTTATTATATGTAGGTATATTTTTAGGTGATACTCCCCAAGTGAATAAAAAACAACTATATTTTTTAGCATTAGCATAGCATTTCTCTCATAAGAAGAAAGAAAAAATTCAAGACTCTCCGTTCTCTACTTTCCGCCCAAATTTGAAATATTGCCTGTTGAGTACTGGAGCTAGAAAAATGAAAAGTAATTAATCTTCCCGAGTGCGGATCGAACCTACAACCATTGTATTAAGAATCAAAATCTATCTATACTAGCCCACAAGGGCGTCAAAATATACGTTATTTCAATAAATTTTAATTAAAACTTTTTTTATTACAGAAAATAACTTTGAGAATCAAAAGTCAGACAGAGTTGAACTCAACTGTCGCTCATTTATTCGCCTCTGCAACTGGTGTTCGATCGTTTTCAATTTCAGGCATTTGAATTCTGAACGACTGGTCTTTTACTTGTTTTCTACGTTCATATATACGCTGGGTTGTCCTGATAAAAAGCTTTATGGAAATATAATGTAATATTGATTATGATATCTTGCACACATCAGGGTAGGCAGAGGGAACCTAATGATAAAACACTCCGTTCTCCACTTTCTAGCGAATTCTGGAGGCATTTTGTATTTATTGAAAACTTTGACTTTACTCTTCGACACTAGAATGAAGAAATAAAAATATTAAATATTTAATTTCCTCGAGTGGGGATCAAACTCACAACCAATCGCGTTTACTGTTTACTGGCCCCATATATGCATTTATATACACATATATATATATAGATATATACCTAAACAATCTCCAGTTTACATATTATTCCTTAGAATAATACAACGTAGAACAAGCAATCTACTCCTTGCTTGTACATTCAGTCTCCTCTAACATCAATTTGCATCTTGAGGTCAGATAAGCAAAACTTTGATTACGAATCGACGTAGATCCAACTCTCGTGAGACGCCAGTTTGTCTAATTATCTTGTTAGACGACTTTATTTGTTGATGATAGTGTGTTGGTTGAAAGGTATATATTTAAATAGTCGTATATTGATTCAATTGCATTTATAGTGTATAATTAATAAACCTAGAAGCCTATTATTAAGACACTCCTTCCTTCGTCTGATAGAATTCGCGTCTTTTCTGTGCTTTCTGTGTTATTCTAGAATACATATTTTAAAATAGAAAAAATCTTATGTAAGATTTTAGTTTTAAGCATCTTTTAAAAAAGGTTTGATTTAGGCTTATATCTTGGAGATTCATTATATACGCCAAGAGAGCAGTAATTGTACTTTGGGCTCAGATCTTAGATTGTTTGAATCAGGTTCTGGTAAAGGCACAAACGTGCGACTGTAAATATGACAGGTTGTGGGTTTGATTCTCACCCGAGGAAGTAAAATATAAAAATATTTTTATTTCCTCTCTCTGGTCGATACCAGAGAGAGGAAATAAAAATATCCTCGAGGTGTACCTCGAGGTATACCTCGTTAGGTATACCTCGAGGTACACCTCTGGCAACAGGTATACCTTTAAAATCATCGATTTTTGCCTCTCAAAACTCGGTGTTACGAAATTTGGCCGGCAAGTTTGAAAGGGAGGAAATTTCCTCTGCCTATCCTGCTAAGTACAGGATACAGCGTAAATATATTTAATAAAAAAAAAACAAAAGTAACATACTTTGAAATTTCTATTAATAAAAATATTTATTTATATAAGGGCATATCAAAGTAATAAAACAAGCATTGTATAATAGAATTTTTATGACAAAACGGCAATCTAATCCAAATAATCAGTATTCTGACTCCATAATTCAGGGAGGCTCTGCCCATATCCACGCGTGAAAACTGCTCATAAATTGTCGGCTTATCGAAAAAAGACGCTAAAGAGATAAATGACGATCTCTGCGTACATTATCCAATTCATATTCTGAATTTCCCATTCAATCCTTCTATGGGTGGGTATAGAGTTAATATGGCTTTTGTTACTGGGATGTAAGTAATGGATACTAAATTACTTGGATTTTTGTTTAAAATTATGTAAATAAATATGAATTTTGGTGCCTACTAGGTTTTCTCTACTTATTTTGATATATATGAAACCTTACTGATTAAGAACAGTGAAGGTGAAAAAAAAACAAAAAGTTTGTGTCTTGTTGTAAAGTATTATAGTCATCATCCAAGATAGACAGAGAAAATGTAGTGATTCAATATTTTGTTTTCTATTTTAAGCTGATTTTAAGGACATAGCGTTTTAGCTGGCAGATCTTAATATTAGGCCTTATCTAAAAAAATAACCAAAGACTCAAAAGAAAAAAGCATCTTTATGTTTCTTTTCACATATCAAGATGTCTGTGAATTTTCGTTCCTCATATTATGCCCCACTTTTGAGGCAGTGTATGTTGATTAGCGGAACTCAACGCCGCGTTTCGCTTATTACAAAAGCGAGGCAAAAAAATATTAATTCCTCGAGCAAAATCGAACCCAGAATCATCAGGTTTCCATTTGTAGTGCCGCTGCGCTACCACATCCACTTGTCACGTATATTACATATTGACTAAAGGATCAACAAGGAATATATCCTTGTACGACAAGACAGCTGAAAACTCCTAAGTCCTTTACAAAGGGACCAATAACGCTCGAAGCCGCGGGCGATCGCTATATTGCCATAAGTTTAACAAACGCATGTTCGCTGAAACTGGTACCTACGTAAGAAACTTTTCGGGTTGTAAATAAATGTTTGCAACTTTAACAAAGTTTGGTTATAGATGGTTACGGTTATCAGTTATGTTTGTGTTTATAATGTTTATGATATTGCCTTTGATGATTTTGTATTTGAATTTTTTTGTGTGTGGGCATGAATTAATAATATGTTTTAAATTGTTTTTCTGGAGGAATTTTGTTTGAGATGTTGTTTTGGTTCAAAAAATATATTTCTAAGTGTGGTTTTTAAAGGCTATTTTCAGATTGATGAAAATATCTTATAGCTAATGAAAGAATTGGGTCTTTTACCCATTATTGAAATTATAATTAGCGGTGAAAACATGGCTATATAATTTTAGCTTCACGCTGTATCCCGCATCCCGCATACATACAGGGTAGGACAAGTAGAGGAAAATTAGCATTATTGACATTCTCCAGGCATTACGTGTTGAGTGGTGGATATCAACGCTACGCTTTGCTTTTTTTACCTGGGAATAGAAATTAAATTATAAAATACATTTTCCCGAATGGTTATCGAACCCACAACCAGTCCTGTTAACTATACACGCTTGTGCCTCTACGCTACGATAACCTTATACTATTTTTCACAAATGTCTCGTCGTATCCAGTCTAATAGTTTCTAACTTTCAACTATACGAGTATAGGGCTATTATAATCTACTTATAGTTTAGCGTTTTTCCCCCTAATTGTCTTTTTTGTTATGTCTTCTTTCTCAACAAACTTTTTCTTTTCCCTAGTTCTGCTGTTACAAGTGAGCACGAGTTTTTGTTTCAGTTTGGCCATCTTAGTTATCATTACTTATATATTTTATATAGATTGTATGTATGTAAGTTTGTTACTTAAAGTTTAGTGAGTAAATGTAATTATACTTTGTTATTAGATTAGAACCTTAGTCCTAATGTTATAAGTATAGTCCCACAAATATATACAAGTATAGTTTTCTGAAAGTTGAGGGTTTCATATGTGTAGCAAGTGGCAAGTAATATTTGTTATGTTAAGATTGATTTTAAATAAATTACATGAAATTAACAGGACTAAAAAAGCTGTAGAAATGATTGTTTTACTGGTTTCAAAAAATACTATGATTTCCACAACTATTTTTCCACAATTATATTAGCATATTTTAAGTTGTATAATGTATCTATCATTGTGTCTTCTATCTATTCAGTTTATTATAAGCTTTATAATTATTTTCTTTAATAGAAGCTTTCAATCTGCAATCGAGACATTACTCGTTGAGCGGCGGTACATAACGCTGCACTTTGTATACATAAATATAATTTAAATATTAGCATTCTTGTAAGTGGGAATTGTCACCGTAAATACAAATGCGTTATACTCGTACTTTCTTATTCAAATAAATGTGATATATCTTCCAAAGCGAGACACTGTTTAAAGTTACAACTCTAATAGTTCTATAACAGCTGTTGACAACTGAACGCTGAATGCTCATAATTCAACAGATCCAATACAGAACAAGTTGCGACATGTTGGATCGAATAACTTGAATTTAGTTAAGAAAATATGAATAAAGTTTATGCTAATTTTAGAGGTGACGAAGTTTCCATTTCATTTACATAATGTATTTCATAATGTATTACGGATTTACATTTTAATTTATGTTTATGTTTGATATTAGCTTTTGCTTATAGTTTCTCGGTTCTCGCAATATGAGACATTTTGCTCTCCGTAAAATCTAACACAAAAAATCGATTAATAATTCCTAAAATCCATTGACTATGACTGTAAAAGTGACTTTTGTGTGTTTAGTCATTGCATATCAAATTTTATAAAGTTTTTTTTCTTAGTGAAGCTATTAGGGCTGTATCCATAGCAACTCGAATAATAACATGAATAAGTAAATTTCATCCAAGATTATTGCAGAATATTAATTGTGAAGGAAATTCTGCTACAGTAAACAATTTAGTTTGTAAATGTTATAACCCCATGGTTATTTCTCATTAGGGACTAGTCAAGCATTATTCATTAAGCCAGGCCTTGTATATAGGTTACATTATAATTGTTTGTGAAGTAAGAGAACTGCCCGACAACGACAGACGCTCTCTTCTTCCTGGCTACCTTAAGAATAAAGCATAAAGCTCAAAATGTTATGCTGCTTTAAGTAAGTTCTGTATTAATTCCCGTGTTTCTTTTTTTATTTGAATTCAGTTTCAATGGACGGCATCAAAGGCTTCGCCTGCATGTTTTTTCGGAAATAATATAAGTTCCATATTCCACATGAGTCATTCTAAGCGCCCTAGGTAGCCCTTGTTACAGATATAATGGGTTAAAGTAATTTAATATAGCTTAAGCAAGCAAGTTACTCCTAATATTTTTTTATTGATAAAAGTATTAAGTAAAAATGATTCTTCAATAACTTAAATAAACGCCGTCTTTCTACTATTCAAGAAATAAATTTTCCTTCAACTCATAGACTTTTATGAGAAAAATTCTAATAGAGCCGACGTTACGTGTGAAGTTATTACTGGCATAGTTTTAAGTGCTACGAGGAAAATAATTTTAAGAATTTATGGCATGTTTTAGTCTTTCTTTTAATATTTTCTTATAGAAAATTGTATATTATGTGTGTAGGGAACGAAGTGAATTGACATTAAGGTCTCTCTTTATCCTGTTATGCGAGAAAAGTGTTCAAGCTAAATTCTACTTTAAATTCAAAACATTCCTTATTCAATTATACTTCTGCAAGCATTTTTGAATCGTCAAATGAAGCTAGTAACGACTCATATGACAGTTCTGCTGAGAAAAGTTGGCAACTAATAACATAGAAAGAGATTATAATATTAGTGATGAAGAAAGAATAAAAAATTTAAGCACCTTATAACAAATTTTAACTTAAATATGACTAAACTTGTTAATTTTCTTTCGTTTCTGGTCTTTTTATTCTTAATTTCGAGGCATGATGTTGACAATTTAAATAAAAACAATAATATAATATTTATGAGTTGGGTTGGTCATGTGTTTTTTAATTTGTTTATAATTTACAATTTCAAATTCAAATTTCAATACATTACAAATAAAAATAAACAAGCAAATCTGGAAACAAAATCAAGTATTCCAATACTCGTAAGAAAATATCTCAGAAATGGATGCTTGTTTCCATCCGTATTTCCCTTTTATTTTATTACCAGCCTTTCAAGTATTTTGTATAGGAGAGAATTTCAACCGGTTCGAAGTATGTACTTTACTTTTAAATTGATTAACGTTTTATTTTACTTCGGGATTAATTGATGAATCTTTAAATTGGAACGAATTTGTTTTAGCATTATCATCCTCCAGCTCCTTTGTTTACTTTTGAAGATACTTACTTACTACTGACTATTCTTTTGTGCAAATTTTTATAAATCAATATTGAAATATTACAAAAGTCTTATATATTGAAAATCTTATTTTTTTATTTTCTTAATTCTAGGTAACGATTCACCTGCCTAAAACATTCCACGGTAAGTACGGTATTCTTCACATATTTTTTTTTTTTAATTCATACCAGTAGTTTCTAGGATTTGGGTTTCATTACACAAATACTTTATAGTTTTTTTAATACAACATATATATGTATTTAATTGAGATATAAATGAAAATAATATATTTTTAAATAATAACTTGTTCGCATTTATATTAATTACTGAAATTGTTACGTTATATTCATAAGTAACTCGTGTACCAAATAAGTGTGGAGTGGCGGAAGTTGTTAATTTCTACCAACTGATGAAAACCACTTGAGTGTTGGCTTCGAAAATCTAAAAATCAGAAACATATGTGAATATTAAAAGTAGTTTATTTTCATTTGAAAATATATTTAATTCTACAAGAGGTTTTAAAAATATTTGGGTTAGTTTAAACTTTGAATTTTATTCATTTAGATTTTCATATTGTAGTTTAACGTTATAGCGTGTTTCGTCAATCGTAGGTCCACATTTTCTGTTGAATTCTGGAGACATTGCCTGTTGAGTGGCAAAATTTTGTCTCGATACCAGAGTGAAGACGATGGGAATATTAAATATTTCATTTCCTGGAATGAGAATCGAACCCACAACCTGCCGCGTTTACAGTCACACTTTGTGCCCCTGCACCACGACTAGTTTCTATATACTCAGAGTATTCTCGGTCATACATAATTTTGAGCTTTGCCACAAAACGCCGTATCTCTAAATGTATCTACGGAGAAAATTAATATCTGTCTTAAGCTTTCTAAAATATGTACTTTACTTAAACAATTTTTTTTTAAATTCAATTTACACACATGTGAAAATCATAAACCTTTTTTTTTAAGTCAGTCAGCATCTAGAACTGCTGCTGCTGAGCTCCATGCCAGTCAACAGTCTACTGATTCCGAAACCATTTTTTGTGGGAAAGTATATATTACTACAATATATGTACATTTTGAGCTATCTAACCTCAAAGCAGCCATTTAACTGAATTTGTAGTTTAATTTAAATGAAATAGCTTTCTTGTTACCTGAAGTTTAAATTGTCGTACCACAATTTGCATGTTGTTTAGAGGTCAGATATGCGAAACTTAGATTACAAGTTGACGGTGGGAACCTAAATCCTGTGAGACATCACTTAGATCTACATATTAAGATTTGAATGAATTTACTAATAGAAATGAATTAGTATGTATTTAATGGTTATATATTAGAAAATGGTATGTCGTATTCCGTATATAGCAATCTAGGTATAGGGGGAGATTGTTTATTGAATTGTTGCTGTCTTGTTACTTTAGCGAGGGTAAGAAAATAATTCATTTTCTCGAGTGAAAAACTCACATTTTTTGGAGATATTGCACAGTGAGCGGCGCAACTCAAAGCCTTGATTTTTGACCAGAATAGAGAAATGAAAATAACTTATTCATTCGAGTGGGGATCGAATCCACATTCATCGCGTTTTCGTCTTTAAAAATCTATTAGTAAAGCAGAGAAAATTTTCTTTTTCATTAAGTTTCTTGTGTATGTGTAAGTATAAAAGATTACTTATACACTAGTTCGCAAATCGTGTACGAGTTGTGGTCTATTATTTTACTGTTTCATCGAATGTTATAGCGAGGTTTTGAAGCATGAAATCGAGTGCTGATTGAACTATCGATCTGATATTGAATACTGTATATTTATAAGTTTGCCTTTTAATTTTTCACAACCGCCACTGGTTTGTATTTATTTTAATTTCCTCGCGAAATAGGTTTTAATATAAATAACTTTTTTAACTATTTTAAGCTTTATTTTTTATGTACTATTAACCATTTGCTATAAAAATTTTATTTCAATTTATATTTGCTAAAAAAAGGACTAAGTTAAGAAAAAAAACTTAAGGCTGCTTAACTGTTTAAAGATTAAGTGAATTGTCAAATCAATATTCTCCGAAATATTGAGTACCATTTTTTTTTTCTAGTTACGTTTTTCTACTTATTCTACAGATAAGTAATTTCAATATCATTTGTCTAGCATTTTTAACGTTACGTGGCTACTAAGACGTGAAAGCGCTTAATCATGAAAGAATATTAAAACATAAACGGTTTCAGAACGTAGAATATTTTAAAAGCCAATTTAGTAACAATCGCTTGCTTAATGAAAAAATATATCTTTTTTGGAAACCAGAGTTAAAGTATAAAGAAAGCTCTCTGAATCCCTAATAAGTTCTTAGCATTGTTTGCCTAAATTACGAAATCAAACTTACTGTTTTTTATAACCAAAATTATGATAATGAAATGTGTGCTTTCAATATTTTCAGCAAAGTGGAGGAAAAGCAAAAAGTTTGCCAAACTACAATAGTGAAACTTGTATTTAAAATATTTCTTAGAATAGAGTGAACCAATAGATTTTCTCGTATATCTTCCATGTACAGACAGCGATCAATGATATTTTTATTATTGTATAGATATAGTAATTAAAATTTATTAATACATTTACATTTACTATGCGAGTTAGTATATCAATATAGTAGTTTCCGTAAATATATTGAAATATATTCAATATTAGCAATATTACTAAATAATTTTCATGAAATACGTTCTATAAAGGCTCAACCACAAAATCAGCTCATAAATCGTCGGCTTATCGAAAAAAGCCGCTAAAGAGATAAATGACAATCTCGCTATAAATTATACACTTCATATTGCCTTTCAATTCTTCCCGAACGAAATTTCCTTTGTTTAGCTATACAAACAATTTGTGAAATCATTTTACTTTTAGAAAATTTTTGGCACGGTTGTGTGCAAGCCAAGTCAGAAGATGCTTAAGGATTCAAACATTTTTTAAAAATATCTGTATGAGAATTCAGTAAAAAGAGCTTAACTACTTCGCTAGTAAGTAGTAAAATCTTAATTAATTTTATATCTTTTAATAGAATGGCAAATTTACCGACAGGCTGAGTAGCGTAGGGGACAGATTCTAGGGGTTGGCTAATTCTCGTTCCTCATAGAAATTGAAATAATTTCTATACAATAGATCTCATCAAAAACAAAAATTTACAATGAAAGCCAAGTTAAATATTAAGTAATACGTCGTTTTTCTCTTCACAGACAAAATAATACTAAGTTCATATGGGTGTCGAATTCCGTGTTCACTCAGGATAAAATTTTAGCTTTATATTTCAACCGACATTTTATTAGTACAGGCTTAATTTTATTTGCAAGTTAGTGTTCCTTACAGGACTATTTGATATGTTGATATAGAGGTTTTGTGCCTGGTGATAAAAAATAGCCAAGTCAAATTAAGAGCTATAAGCGCCTACGAACATATTAGGAGCAAATGTCGATTTGCTTTATATAAATTATTAACATTAATTAATAAATAGTAGGTGAATTGAATTGAATTAAATTCTTGATATATGGCGTTTCGAGCGTGCCAGTTGAGCACAATTCATTTCGCCAATGAAATAGTAGGTGTCTGGCTGCTAAGATACTGTAAGTGTCTGGCAATTGACAGCGTCATTTCTATTACTATTACATTAATATACACATGCTACATTTGTGTAAAGAATTTCACTATTATATTATTGTTTCTTTGTAGTAAGATTAAGTAAAATATATTATTTAATGGATGCCTACAACATAACTATCTGCATACCAAAATTTCCAGACGTTCCCACTGGACGGAATGATTCAAATAATAGAGATAATCTAAAGCATTGCTTTAACTACAAAGTTTAAATTACTTATGATTTTACTGAAGTAAGTAATTTCTCGATTCTGTTTTTATAATATTGGGCCATTTTTTTAATATTTCTCCACTATTTTTTATCACCTCCTTTGTGTTTTCTCCATACAATATTATATTGGCGAAGTGATATGTGCTCAACTGGCACGCTCGGAACGCCATAATTAAAGAACCATACCATAACATACTTCTCCACCAAATTGTCTTTCAAACTATATTTGTTGTTTGACTTGCAATGTTTCATAAACATTGCTTAGGAAACAAAAGAAAGTAGTCAAAAAATTGCAAATATAATAAATGTATTCAATACTTGAATACTTTAGTAATTTGTACGCTTATGTTAATGAATTTATAATTAAAATAATTTTCTGTTCTATAAATGTACTTTAGATCGTATACTATGTGAAAAGTTGTTAGTAAAACGTATAAAGAATGTAAGACACATTTGTATAAAATTAAGTATTTATTTTAATAAAATGCAATTACACTATTTACAAGCATGCGCTCAATGGCAATACACAAAGAGTATAAAGCATGAGTTACAACAAATGCCATTCTGTGGCAAAATTATAAAATATGATTTTACAACATTTTTATATTTTACAAAAATTATGATTTTACAACATTTTTACATTTTGCAAAAATTATGATTTTACAACATTTCTACATTTTACAAAAATTATGATTTTACAACAATTTACAGTATTATTTGTAAATATAGTGCATATTATTAATTTCATACAATTCTGTACAAATCGACTTGAACTTCAATAGTTTTGCCTAAATAACATTCTTTACCTACAACTGCTTTTTGCAACTTTATGAATATAGAAATCTCCCTAAATAATTCTTCTTGTGTAACTCAATCTTTACATTCCATGCAAAGAATTTCCTTTTGCTTTCATTTCATCACTTGCTTCAACAAGCACGACCATGTTAATTTTATTCCATTTCACCGATGACATTAGTATCTACATACATACATTATATATGTATGCTATTATTAAATAATATGAAACTCTTGATTCACGTATAGGTCTATTCAACTATGGGGCTTAGTCACTTCTACAATTTCTCGTTATTGTATAAATATACATATTAAATGTACATATAATAAATAAAAGCTTTCTTATTTAAATACAATATTACAATATCATAAAAAAAGTCACCAAAAAATTATCAATATAGAAAATTCTAAGTCAATTATACTTTACAAATCTATATTTTTTAACTTAACATCCGCTTTCCCACACCATACATAAAAAAATCGTTCAACTACCTCAGTTTATTGTCTCTAGACTAGAACACTACTCGTCAGTACTACACACATTATGGAACATTTACTGGCAAAAACATTTGAGGATCTCCTAATTTGGGCTCAAACCGAATATTTACTTTCGTATCTCCATCACCAACTTCTAAGAAGCTATTCCAATCTACCATCCAGTAAAAACCATTTTTCTTTGGCGGTGGTAATTCTGAATCCCCTGGTATGACCGGAGCCGCACCGCCGAAAGAATCTTCGAGATCTGCTATAGACGCTCCACTGTCAGAATCTGAAGCTACAGTGTCAGGTATTTCTGCATTCTTGGTTTCAGTTTGAGAGCTAGATACGGTGTTTGTAGAGTTATCTGTAACTAAACTTTCTGATGTATTTGCTTGACGCTTACTTTGATCAATACCTACAACTACTTCGTCTTCTGACGGGCTTGGGCCTTTATTAAGAGGTATAACTTTCACTGCTTCGTAATCAATAGGCTCATAATTTGATTTTGGAGTACTCGAAACTGCTTTTGGTTTTCTAGGCTTTGGTAAATCTAAAGGTAAAACGCTTTGTTTTGTTTCTGATGAGGACGTGTCTAACTCAAACGGAAACTGTGGCTTTAAAGGTTCATATAAGAAATTCGTTTGAGCAAAGTTTTGGTCTTTATTAGCAGATGTAGATAAATCTGATGGTGAAATGAGATCATAAGTAAGTAATAAGTTTTCTGGCAACTGTACCGTGCCATCAACTATCCTTGGTGGTGGTAATGGCTTAAAACCTTCCAGGGGTAGCAAGAAGTTGTCTTTTCCTGGTTTGTCTCTTAAGCCATGTGCTTCTAAAAATGCCTGTAATTCAGCTGGAAGGTCTAGTGCTGGCTTCTTCGTATTTTTAGTTTTAGGTACTTGTTTAACGTCATTTCTTAATTTTGTTTGCTTAATTGGTTTCGGAGTGACTTGGTCAGTAATGACTTGAAGGCGTGGAGGTTTTGTATATAGCTCTTGCAAGGACGACCCGTCTCTAGGCGTATAAGGCAAAACCACAGTTAAAGTTGGACTTGACTTTGATGTAGATTCTATCGGGCTTGAAGAAGCTGATACTGTATCATCGCTATCTGTAACAAGGCTGTCGCTACTTACTTCTACATGCGTAAGTTGAGTTGCAATTTCATTATCTTGTAAGTTTTTATACTTTAAGGATTCAACTACTTTCTTTGAATCATTTTTGATAGGACCCTTTGTAGTGGTTCTTATATTATTGATTTTATTATTGGGTAAAGAAGTACTTTTTGCATCCTCTGCTCTTATGTCATTTAATAATTGTATAATTTCTTCTCTAGTTAGTCTAGGTAGAAGTGTATTGGTTTTCAGAATACTTTGAACTTGTTGTACTGTTTTCTCAACATCTACAGCAGCTTGAGTAATCGTCAGTAATGCTACTGTCAAGCAGCACCAAAATAGCTTCATGGCCTGTAAAATAACATAATTCAATTAATAATGGAATAATTAACATAATTCAATTAATAATGGAATAATTAACACAATTCAAAAACAAAAGGCAGTGGTGGCGCATGGGACACGCATGTGACTGTAAACGTGACAGGTTGTGAGTTTGATTCTAAGACGGCCTCGAGCATCAAGTGTCGATGAAATATATTTTTTTTCATTTTCTAGCTCTGGTGACGAATCACAGCGTGGCGTTTAGTTCCGCCACTGGACAGGCAATGCCTGCAGAATTAGGCGAAAAGTAGTGAAGTGTTTTAACATTATCTTTCCAGGTTCCTTGCTATAAAAGTAGATAGATAGTTTATACATTTTAAGTGTGTAGCCATATTGTTGTTTATTAAACAATTATTTGTTTTTAATACTTTGACTAGGTTACGCGCAGTTGAAGTGTTTAATGATGCATTTAGCCTTTTGGTATGTGTGTCATGTAGTCCTTCGCAACTATCAAATTGTATAATGTCTTACGCTTGCTAAGTAAAAACTATAAAAAATTGCCTTCAACTTTGACTAACAATTATCGGGACCATCCATTGTGAAATATACCTACCTATAAATCTGTTGGCAAACGTTATTTATATTTTACTTTTACATTCTATGCCATTCTATATTTTTTACCATTGGTAGTAAAAAAAGAAGCATGAATATATATTATTAATTTATTTATACGTTATAAGATAATAATATAGATTGTATTGAATGCTCTGCATGGGATTCAATTCTGGGTTTTTATGGTGTCATATAACACTATGGTACATATTACATGTATAAATAAGAAAATCGTAGTAATATGAGGAATCAAGCATGTGATTGTAAACACGATAGGTTGTGGGTTCGATTCCCATTCGAAAATTTGAGAATGAAAAAAGAATGAGATGAGAAATTCGCCATTCGGCGAAAAGTGGAAAACAGAGTGTCTTAACAATAGAATCAGGTTTCCCTCTGTCTATTCTGCTATGTACGGGTTCTACAGCAAGATTAAAGAAGATTTAAATGTCAGCCTTTCAGTAATATTTAATAATATTTCAGGTACGATGTTACATTATATGGTAGGGCCGAGCAACGCTCACGTATTCACTTTCTATACGTCCATAGTAGCTAATTGGTATTCAGCGTGCATGTTGCAACGGCTTTTCTCACGTCTCCAATGGCCTTTGACATACCTACAGATATTACAAGATATTTGATTGCCAACGATTTTGTAGATTTTATTTGTTGAAGTGGAACAAGGATAGAATATATGTTTTTTTTTGCAAATAAATTGATTCTTATTCTTATTGATAATTTGATTCTTTATTTACTTATTGTAAGTCCAGTGAGTGAGAGTTTTAGTTAGTTTAAAATATTCTTTTATCGAAAAGATTAAAAAATATTAATATTTTTAATGAGCTTGGCTTTTTTTCACATTTTTTCAAAGAAATATTTCATTCACCATCAGAAGTTAGGTTTGGTTGGTTTTTCATATATAAAACTTCTCTCTGACAAGTGAGTCTTAGGCTGTTTGTTCCAAAAGCCGGAGCGAGCGTGCGAAACAGAGAAAAAAAAAATATTCTAAGCAATACTAACATTTTTTTAAAATATCATAATATAAAGGTACATATGAGATGTACAAGATATATGTAGATACAAAGCTAATGAACAAAAACCCTATAATTTATTATACTCTGAAACAATACAATAATTCATTTTTACTCTCTTAGCAAAGCTCATTATCCTCCGTTGAAGGGTTGCTTTACCTATTTCAAGAGTAAAAGCTTCCTTAATGCGTTATACATTTTGTTTACTTGAAGATATGGGTTGTTTACATGAAAATGTTTGTGTGTAAGGATTTTTTAGGGACCATCGTGACACAGTGGGATATTTCCGATCAATATGCGAAAGTTGTCGGTTCGTATCCATTTGAAGAATTGTTTTTATTTAAAATGCTGTAGTTTTTTTAAGTTAGGCAACGCATAGCGATAAAAAACAGAACGGAGTTATCAACAAAGTATTTCCTAATATTCGAAAACAAAAAGTGTTTAGTTCAATTAGTATAAACATGATATATTTACTTGCTCGTTACTCAAACAAAAGTATGTCAAGTACAGGCATACTCGAGTCACTCATATGTCCATATGTCTTACATATTTTTTTGTATTTATCATGCTTTTATAGCATTATCAGTAATTGCAATTCAGACCAGTCGTGGCGCAGGGTACAAATGTGCGACTATAATGCCTTCAGAATTTTGTGGGAACCTCCAAACTGAGGAACGAAAGTGTCTCAATGTGATCGGAGTGTCTTAACACTAGGTTCCCAGTTTTTCTCTGCTTTAGTGTCTTTTTTAAGCAATTTTATTTTTATTTTTTATGGAAAAATAAATAAAAAACACATTAAATCATAAATGAGTATAACGCAGTGGTAAAACTTTTATAAATACGGGAGAGATTGGTAGGGTTAAGCAACATTCACTTATATAAAACGTTGATAGGGGTACATGTGACCTCGTCGATGCTTGGAAGGGTTTCTTAAGCAGTCGGTTGTCGAAGTAATAGCAAGGACACCGATATTATATATAATCAAAAACCTGTATAATTTTAAATAATATTCTGGTAATTGTCGGTTTGGGTGAACCAGACAGTAATAATAAGAAAATAACAAAAATGTATTTTTTTAAAATATAATGTTATGTAACTCTTATGTGATAGAGTAGAGCATAACTCTACAAATTTTATTTTTTGATACTGATTTGAAATTATAAGGATGTGTATCACAGAGCAAATTTAGTGATGTATCACTTTATCTTTCAAGTTAATTTTAACTGTTGAACAGTTTAATTAGGATCGAATTCGCAACGATCTTGTGCTGCCATATCACTAGTACATCAGGATGTCGTCTATCTTAGCTCATAGTATATTAAAAAAAAGTAATATATATATACAAAAAATAAGTAGGTTAACTCGGTCAAAGGAACAAAACACTACAAGCTAAATAAAAGACATTACTTTTGGCTGGATGTGTGCCAAATATATGTATTTTGTCGACTTACTGCCCGAAAATATAGTACAAATGCGTCCGGTTGGTTTTTATAAATACCTGGCATTTCCTTATTTTCATATAAAATTGAATGTGCACCTTTTATATAAATGTTATTATTTATTTTATATATGTATATATATGAAATATATATTTTTTTCTTTATTTAGTGACCAAATTATGTTTAATAATACTTTTGAAACTCCAACTAAAAATCAAGTAATTAATATATTTTTTTATTAAAGGAGAATCAGTCTAGAATCTAGAGCTAGATATTTCTTTGACATAAAAACTTAGTAACTCCTTTGAAAATGAAATATCCAATTTATTTGAGTCGTATCATATTTCAGGATGACAACTCTCTAAGGAGTAAGCGGAAAACTAAAGTTATTTAAAACACATTTGACGTCATGGGCGACGGGCTGTCTTCTTAATGTTATAGCGATAGTCGTGGGTACGATCCCAATTTGGGAGAATATTTTTTTTTTCACTTGTCCATTCTGACAGGACTAGTGGCTTTAAGTTTCGCTGGTGCTTACGAATTTGGGCTGAAAATTGAGAACGGAGTGTCTGAACACTAAGCTTTTTCTGCCTACCCTGCTTTGCGAGAAAAACGTGAAGCTATAAAATATATATATGTTAAATAAAGTCTTAGAAAGGTACTATATTTAAACAATGGAGTATAAAAACTTGTGAAGTACTAGCAGGTATATAAATTAACTGTTGAATCGCTTTATACAAAGGGTATTGTTTAAACGTGCATTAATAATATACGTAACGTGAGATTTTCTTTTATTTTTCTTTTTTCGTTTATATTCGGAAAATTTTGTGTGATTTTGGAAAGTTTTGTTTTACTTTTTACTTATGTGTTGTTTTCTTTTTCATTTTTTTCTATGTATGCATTAAAGAGTTTTATCTATCTATCTATTTGACATTGTTTTAATAAAATTAATAATAGCACATAAAATAACACTAGAAACCAACGCAACGCTTAAAACGTATAAAAACTTGGACAAGCGACAGTGATGTAAACAAACTGAAAGTGAAAGTCAGTCAACAACCTGTTCGGTACTTCTTAATGAGATATACCATTGCCGTTTTAATAAGAAATTCTTGTATTAAATTCACATCTAGGCATCAATGGATGATATATGAGGTTTGCTCACGTGACTATTATATTAAGATTATAATTAATTCATATTGGCTACGAGATGAATTGAATTATTATATAATTATGTATGAGGAATAATAATAATTGTAATTTGAGGCTAGTCGTGGCCAGGAGCGGATAGTGGTTCAATAAACGTGGCTGGTTCTGGGTTCGATCCCCACTAAGGTAAACGAAATATTTATTTATCGATGTATATCACGGCGTTAAGTTCTGCCTCTCAACACTCAATGTCTCCAGAATTCGGTGAAAGTATCTTAACACTAGTTTCTCTTTGTTTATCCCGCTGTGTTCAAGACACAGCGGGAAGCTGATTTAATTTGTATAATAGTAATAGTGTATATGAACATTTATTGCATAATCTTAATTACTTAATTTGGGATTGCCAAGACCAATTCTTGGCACTGTTAATATCAATTATGGATTAAATCAATCATCAATATATATTATACGTCGTGATAGAGACTAATAGTTTGAAATTGAATGTACTCGTAAGAAAAAAGTTTATAGTGAACTTCCTTTATCTCGTATATAGGGAGCCTAGTGGTAAAATAATCTTTTCTCCAATTTCCCCTCAAATTCGAGACAGCGTACTGGCATGTATGATGGCAGGGAAGTGAAAAAAACTTCATTATCTCAATCGTTAATCGAACCCACAACCATTGCGATGAAATTCGTACGCTATCACAGAAGGCTATTTCTTATCTAAAAAAAAAAAAACACTTCCGTGTTCCTTTTCATTGATTCTTTGTGTTTTGTGTGTGGGAATCGCACTGACAACCACTAAGTTTACAGTCACCTACGAACTTTTAAATATTTCAGTACAAAATTTAAACATATCAAAATAAACTAATGAGAGGACCATAAATAAAATAAAATATTTTTACATATTATGAAGTGGGCGTGAGCGTTGATTGGCTCTCTTGACCGCTTTTGCAATACATCGATAATCGTGAACACTACCTGCCTACTGCTGAATGACCGAACCACTCTTTTTTTCTCATATATTAATTTTAAATTTTATATGAATTTTATATGAAAGTTCTGAATAAGTATGAGATAATTTATGATATTTTTATATTTTAAATATCTAGTTGAAATTGTAGGAATTGTAAATACTTATGTGTAGGTATATTAAATTAAATAATATTATTCATGCTATTTAAAAATTATAGTAGTAGTAGTTCGTACGTTCTTATTCATATATATATCTATGTTATAATAATTTAAAAACTACGTTTTCCGGACATATTATTGGTAACGCAAGCTACTTTTCGTGGAAACAAATAATAAAGTATCTAATAATTGCCTGACCAATACTAGGCTTTATCTATATCAATCCTAATATTATATGTATAATATATATGACTAAACAATCTAATCTCAGGAATTACTGTTTCAAATTTAAAAATTAGTTTTTTATTAGATAGTTTATGTATCTATGAAGATTAAAGGCTTTATTACATCACGTTAACCGTTTCCATGTAACTCTCTACCTGAGGTCAGAGCTACCTCGGGCACTTAGAATGTAATTATACACATATCATTACAAAAGGAGACCAGTCGTGGCGCAGAGGCACAAGCGTGCGAATGTTAACGCGACAGTTGCGGGTTCGATTCCCACTCGAGAAAAATGAAATATTTAATATTTTCATTTGTAAGTGTACGGGAATAGTGTCACGGTGCGGGTAAATTGAAAATGACTAACCTATTGGACAACCTTTCAACTACACTCGACATTTGACACTTGTACACAACGACTAATGCGACACTAATTAGAGACACTCGTGTTCTATAGATACACTCGATGTAAACACTGAGTGTACCGTATATAAATAGTGTCGTAGTCTATTCGTACATTAACAAATGTGGGTATTACCAACAAAGTTGTTAATAGTCAAATTGTTTGTTGAAAATTAGCAATCCCATCAAAAACATAAATGTAAAATGAAAGCCAAGTTTTGTAATAAAACGTATCCTTTCAGCGATAAAAGAAGTGAGATGTAAATGTATGCCAAGTTCAATGGTCAGTCCTGAAATTTATTTTTAACAATATAAAATATTTTATAACAACTGAAAATGCCCATTCTTCTTACAACTTGGAGACTTTATTTATGTGTAATATCTGACTTGGCTAGTTTTCATAAGAATTTACAGTAGAATCTGAGTAGAATAGAATTTGAATACATTCATTTATATCGATGTAAATTAATTAACAATAAGTTTATTAAGTGCTGACGGTACCAATCTGAATTGATATGATCCCAAGGTCGACTTCGTTCTCTGCCGTTTTCACAAGTGTTCCTAAAACCAGTAAAATCATGAAACCCAGGCCAAAAAAACCATTAAAATATGAGCGCCTTCGAACAATAAAATATATCTAATATAATTAGGTATTTACTTTTTTATTATGGTCAATAATATTATGTTTTATTACTCTTAAGACGATATTTAATTAGGGGAATTGTGCTTAAGATGACATACTTTTTGTTTGAAGACAAATATTTCAAATAAATAAAGTCATCTGAGAACAGCATATTGCGTATTATTATATATTTCATAATCAACGAAATTATTTTAGTTTCAGAACAATCATCTTTCAAACATCATAAAAACAAACAAAAATCGCACTTAGGTCGACCAGTGTAAGACGACATATCTACAGGGTAAAATGACATACTTTTTTTTTTTTAGTATGCCACTTAGTATATGGCATAAAAACGCCATCATTATATGTCGAGCATAGTTCACAAATAAATAGTTTCTTCTTTGCTGAGGGGCTTTTAAACAGTATTAACGCCAGATTCATACATGTTGCAAATTTTATGAGACTGGATTCCGTTATCAGTCACTTCCTTTTCCAAAAGGGAAATAAACTTCGTCACCTGCGGCTATTGAATGCCTTTGCGCTAGCAGCCTTATCCATGTCTTCTTGTGACCAATATATATTCGTTTGTAATTGCCAGGCATTTTGTACGTAAAGCAAAAAAAATATATCGATTCTATTTATAAGGGTAAGATAGTATGCCATCTTATACTCACGTTTTGTATGTCATCTTACCCAATAGATATATGAATTTAATTTTAACCGTTGTGACAAAAGTTTATAGGTTAGGATGCGCTTTTAGCGTTAGTTGTGTCACATAATAATCCTATTTTACATTTATAATAAGTTCAAATAGTAAATCTTTATCTTACATGTCTTTTCACCATCAAGCAAAAGCGAAAGAAAAATTTGTTGCAATTGAAAAAAACGAAAACATGAATTATTTGCCCATCTGCATTCATTTGCACCCATACTGAATTTAAGCACTAGCTGCATCTACAGACACTCTCTAAAACGTCACAAGAACGCACTTAGCGCTAATAGTTTCATCAATATTGGTAGTGTGTCATCTTATCATAGTATGCCATCTTGAGCACAATTCCCCTATATATGAAAATTTATTATATTTATCTATGAATCTCGACTATAGTTTTTATTTTGTTGATTAAATGACAGTTGTCAGATTAGAAAGTAATTAATGTACGCTGCGTTTAGAAATCTGAAATAATAATAATTATTTTTTCTAATTTTATTATTTTGTTGGAATAACTCAACACGCAATGCCTCCAGAGTTCGATGGAAAGAGGGGAACTGAGTGTCTTAACACTAGGTTCCCTCTGTCTACCCCGCTATGTGTGGGATACATCGTAAAGCAGATTTATTTACTTTTTATTATTTTGTTTAAGTAATTTTTAATTTTCTCTTTTTTTCTCTTATTTTTTTTATTAACAATTACTTAAATTTTTACTGTTAATAATTACTTTATAATTACTTCTGTTAAGATAGCTGGTAGGCTGCATATATCAAATTAAAAATCAAACCAGCTTCACGCTGTATCCTGCACACAGCAGAGTAGACAGAGAGAATCTAGTGTTAAGACACTCAGTAACTCCACTTTCCATCGAATTCTGGAGGCATTGCGTGTTGAGTGGCGGAACTCTACGCCGCGCTTTGCCTTGGTGGAAATATAATTTTAAATAAATATTTCAATTCCTCGAGTGGGAATCGAACTCACAACCAGTCCGTTTTACAGACACACTTTGTGCCCCGGTGCCACGACTGGCCTTACAGATAATATACTATCGTATATTATTATTAAATTTTATATATATTTCTATCAATATATATTTTTTTTTAATATTTATTTTTTAGTGTATTTTTTTTCTGTCTTAGGGTTCTGTACCTCGAAATCAATAAAACAGAACCCTTATAGGATCTTATATAGGACTTCTTAGTACTTAAATATTGTAATAATAATTTAATATCAAATACGTTAATCGACTATGCAAATACTCTTAGTATAATAAGTACTAAAACATATGTTTAAATTATAGTAAATAATAATGAAGGATGTTAATCCATTTATTATCTATATATATAAAAGGACTTGTCCTCGCTGACTGAGGTAAGACGCACTCACAGCCGTAACCGCTGATGGTAGAAACGTAAAGTTTGGACAGACGTTTACTTTCGTAATCTGGACATCCACTAAGAAGGGATTTTGAAAAATTTTTACTCTAAAGGGGTGAAATAGGGGTTGAAAGTTTGTATGGAAAAATCTTTAAACCGCCACCGATTTTAATAAACTTTTTAAGTTTAGACTCTTAAAAATATTTCATTGAACACATGTTTCATGGGTTATTAGAATTCACCCCTAAATACGCAAGCGAAGCTGCGCGCGTCCGCTAGGAATAAATAATAATGAAGGATGTTAATCCATTTATTATATTTTTATATTTTTACGTGAAGCCCTTGAAGTCCACATGATGACAGGCTTTCTCAGGACATAAATTAGAGTAATTTTCAGCTACAAATGGAGACATATCTTATCTTAAAATATTCTTGAAAGCATCGTGTTGTTTTAGATGGCTTACGTAAGTAATAGTGAAGTTAGTCTCCATAACAAATAAAATATTTACTAACGCGTGACATAAATTAAAGCATAAGCAAGCAAGCAAGCATATATAAATAATGCATTGCTCTTATTTTGTTGGCAGGCGCTAAGCCTAAAAATCAATTATCATTAACTTTGATTGCTATGCTTTCATTACAGGTGCTATAAGTAAATGTTCCTAATTGAATCTATTTATTGAAAAATTATAAGAAAATATTTAAAAAAATACTAGTTTCGGATTTTTCCCTTGACATACACCCAATTACTTAACCGGATGCTAAATTTCACCATTCTAGATCATCTGGAACTTGGTTAACATTAAGGTCTATAGGTCAGTCACCCCCCTAAAAATTTACGATTTTTGGACCTCATTATCTAAATAACTGTTTGAGCTGTGTTTATGAAATTTAATGCACGTATACAGGTAGGGGGTCTAAATATTTGAGCCAAATATGACAGCTTTAGGTGGTATAGTTTTTGAGTTACGAATAGGTAAAAAGTGGCTTCAAATGGTTCGTGTAAAATAACACACGGTGCTGCTCGCCAGTTTTGTTTGTAAAAACACTTGGCTACGCGCTCCGCGCGTTTTAAATAAGGTTTTGTTAAAAAGCAAGTCGTCGTTCCGTAACAAAACCCCATAAGTTTAAAAAATGGAGAAATAATTGATAGTAATATCCGTTCTTGCAACGTAATTCTGGACTGGATCTTATATATTTCTACGCCGTATCACAGCAGGGACCCCAGTGTTAAATCACTCCGTCCCCGACTTTCCTCCCAATTTTCGTGACATTACGTATTCGTCGCACTGTCTTGTCACCAAAGGAAGAAAAAAAACATCCTAATAGGAATCGAACCCATATTAGTCTTGTATACCCATAATCAGACAACCAGAAAAAGAGCGAAGAAATAAAAATATTAAGAAATATTAATTCACACCCTCGTATGAGGATCGAACTCACAACGTTCGTGCTACAGTCACACCCTTACTCCTGCGCCACGAGGAGTTCTTCTAGTGACAACATAATATTGTCATTTTCGTTTAGCTAAGTGCAAATAGATCTTCATAATCTGTTACGTAAATGTTGTTAAAGTGGCAAGTTTCTAGATCATCCCTTCAATGTCTAACGAGGCATTCTACATGAACTATGCAAAATGAACTTTGATAATTTACTCAATAGTTTCATGTATATAGGTTAGCCAGATTATGATGAGTAAGTTAGTGAGTTAAATAGTTTTGCTTTTCAGTACCTAAGTATATTATCTATACATATAAATAAAATTGAAGTGTCTGTCTGTGATTTCCAAAGTAACCGTGGTTTTCCTAAGTGCATATAATTGCTTACTGGATACCAAAACACAAAAAAACAAACAAATCCGTATATCTAACGTGGTACGATGAGATGGAGTTTGACTAGATAGTTCTGGATTCGATTCTCACTCAGGTCTACTCGCTCGAGAGAACTCCCCCACTCAACGTAATGTCTCGAAAATTAGGTTCCCACTACCTACCAAAAAGGGTGAACTTTTTTACTATACATGCGGTATACTTTACTAAATTCACTTTGAATACGTCCTTAATATATATTTACTCGACAATAAAACGATAACATAACCTTATATCGCTAACAAAGCAATAAAATCACATTAACAATAGAAAATACGTTTAAGGCCATAAAAAATACTCTACTAAGTACTTTACATAATTTATTCAACAACGTCTGTTTACTGAAAAAAGGGGGATAAAGGGGGGCGTAATAAAATATGAAATGCGTATTGGATGTTATTCATATCATTTTAGACATATATATGACTTGGTTGAAATCATTTTAGACATATATATGACTTGGTTGAAAGACTTAGTGACTGTTGGAATAAATACTATTGATTGGCTTCGTATATAAATGTTCGATACAATCATAGTTTATTAAAGTTTTGATTGTGTAGCTAAGGTTCTATTTCCATTCGGAGGTATAAGTTATATTAATTTTTCTAGCTTTGGTAACAAGACAAAGACCGCGCTTGAATTCCGCCACTCGCACCACAGTATCCCGAAAATTGAGGGAAAAAAACGTGAAAATGCATTTTCTCTAAGTCATGAAAAATTAAAAAAATATACGAACTTTCTATTTCTTAACAGAAATTATCGTGAAAACAATCACACCAAGGAATGTAAACACGTTCGTATGGTTTCAAATTCATAAGTTAAATGCGAACTAATAAAGTTTATTGTTCTATCTTTCACAATGTTGCAACTCTTTTATTTATTTAGGTACCTTTTTGTAGGATTTCATATAATTTTCCATAATTTCTATACTGACAAATTTTTTGGTACTGAACTACAAGGCATTAAAAAGAAGGAGATATATCTATGACCTGTGAACATAGTGTTAAGATACACTTCCGTTCTCCATCTGCGAACACTGGAAGCGTAGCGCGTTAGGTGGCGGAATTCAACGCCGCGCTCGTCAATAGAACGAAGAAATGAAAATATTAAATATTTCATTTCCTCAAGTGCGAATCAAATCCACCGCCCGTCGCGTCTACAGTATTACGCTTGTACTCCTGCGCCATGACTTGCTTTTTTATAATTTTAGTGAAAATGAAAATAATTTGAGAACATAATATTGTAACATAATTAGAAACCAAATACCTTCCCCATTGATAAAAAGTTCGTTATTGTAAGAAATTATTTTCTAGAAATAGGGAATCTAATGTTAAGGTACCCGTCACATCCGTTCCCCACCGATCCAATTCCAATTTTTGAGAATGGTGGAACTAAAAATTCATTCTACCTATGTGTAAATCGAACCCACAACCGTCGTGTTTTCAGTCACACACTATGCCAAGACGGCCTCAAACTTAAAAATATTAAGGATTTTCGATTCTTACCTTAATCAAATAACTTTTAGTCTTAAAATACAGTATGTAGAACTGCACGACATAAAAATAAGTAAATTAAATGAATTGAGAACGCAGCATTGTGGACGACAAAGTTGTTTACTGTCGTTTGAATGGAATGGTAATAAGTAATAACTGGATTAATAAAGTAAAAGCTAAATTAATTTCGAGTTACACTATTATAAAAGATAGATTTCTGTATATGCCGCATATAGGGAAAGTAAAGTATTGACTATTGGGTGACAAAAGCATAAATTTGCATTTTAATTAAGCAGATTTACGAAATAAATATAAAATTTTCTTTCATTATAATGATTGCAACGGATAGCCACTATTTTTTTAACTTTCACGCTGTATCCCGCATCTAGCACCACGTTAACAGTCATATGCCTGTACTCCTGCGCCACATCCATCATCACTATATTTGGTCCAAACCAACCAAAAATTTATATCTTTAATTCCTCAAGATAAGACTAAAATATATCTCCAACAAAATGTTCCCCAGAACTCGTCTTAAGCAGCTGACGTACTATTGTTTGTCGAAGCGCGAACTACTCAATAATCCCCAGCACGTGTTCAATTAACTCGAATGCATCTGTCCTCAGCATGCTTCTGCTTCTGCCTCTGCCTCTGCTTCGTTTTAATGAAGGTGCCATTGAATTTGTCATTCACAATACGTACTTCGCGTTAACGGTATATAAAATACTAAATAGTACTTTATATTTTGAACTAATTTGTTTCATAATAAAATGAATTAATTAATGAATTTATAACGTTTTGGGTTAATTAAGACTTGACAGTTTCCAAGAAGAATAGGTTCACCCACAGCTCTTTGAAACTATAATAATCTAATACCGTTACGTTAAATTTTTTATACATTTTCTAAATATGTATCAATCGATATACTCGTATGATGAATTTTTTTTATTTAAAAAAAACCTTTTTTAATGTTTTAAAGTCCAATTATCGAGGAAATCTATGGTCTATATTACATCACGTTACTAATTATTCTATTATCAGTAATTTTCACATATCAAACACAACTTTTAAATATTTAATTTGGCAAAGCGGGCGAAGCCGTAGCTAAAAATTAGTTTAAAATAAAGATCAACTACTACCACTAAAAGTAGTACGAGCACGTATTAAACATCCGTGGAACGAGTTAAGGTTACCTTACATAACGTTACGCCACTTCCGTATGACATTGTGACTTTCACTTCGTCTCGTATTTTAATTTTTTTTTATTTATATCGAATGATTGAACTGATTAAGATTATTATTATAACGGGTATTTTTATTTAAATTTTATATATTACCTTAGTAATTAACATGTAGAGTTGGAAACAAAGAAAACTAATTGATTTATCATCTTTTTTTTATTTAACTTCACGCTGTACCCCGCACATAGCAGGGTAGGCAGAGGGAACCTGGGAACCTTACATACGCTTCATTAGCATTAAGACGCACCATTTCCCACTACACCGAACTAAAATGAAAATATTAAATATTTTATTTCCTCGAGTGTTTTAGTTCCATGACCCGCCTCATATGTAGAGCTCGAAACAAGGAAAACCAATTTTATATTATCCTCCATGCGTAAGTAGTAAGGTCGTGGATTCGATTTCTTACATTTTATTTTGTTTATAAGATTTTTTTACAATATGAGTACAGAAAATTATCAAGTTTTTCTTTTAAAACATTTATACATTTTATACCCTCACATATGTATATACAGTTTAAACAGGAAAAATCTTCTGTTACGATAATCGTCGTTATCGTCATCGTTCTTAGTTTTCCACCTGCATTCGAGACAATTGCGTGGCGGAACTCAACGCCTTACCATGTGTACCAGAGCGGGAAGCTCAAAATCATTCATTTCTCAGAGTGATAATTATTTTTTTTAGATTGTCATCCTTTACTAGGCCACCATGACCTTAATCTATAAATTGCCTTAACTATATTTGGTTAACTTGACACAAGATGACTAAGAATTATACATGCAGTTTATATGGCAGAGGCAAATATGTACGACTGTAATTGTAAACACGACGGTTATGGGCACGATGCCCATTCGAAGAAATAAAATATTAATTATTTTCATTCCCTCGCTTCTGGTAAGCGCTGCGTTAAGTCCCACCACTTAACACACAATGCCTCATGAATTTGGCAGAAAGTTGAGAACAGAAGTGTCTTAATAGGGAACAGAGTATCTTAACACCAGGTTCCCAGGTTCCCTCCGCCTACTATAAGCGCTAGTACACGAATTTTTTTGCATCATTAATAAGCAACAACATTAATAATTCTACTATAATATAAGCATTCAAAGTAATAGTAGTAACGTAATGACTGTCTGCGATTTAGTAATCGCAGTTACCTCACCAGTGTCGCGAGTGGTCTCACTTGGTTCAGTGGTGCATATTTATACGGTAGGTTATTTAGTGTTTTTTTTTTAGTTTTAGTGATATAATTTAGTGTTTTTAGTGGCAAAATTAGTGGATATTGGAAAAGGGTAGTAGAGTTTAATTTTAATGACTGTTTTCTTAATAGTTAAAGCTGACATTATTGTATTTATTTATTTTGTGATTGAAAAAATCTTCTTAATTTAAAAGGAAAGGTATATTTTCGAGCAGTATATATTTTATACATATTTTACTAAGAGTATTTTATAGATATATTTTTATATTTTATAGAGATATTTCACATGTTAGCATATATGTAAGTAACCAGGTCAAGTATAAATTTAAACCTTATTCAAATAGTATGTTTAAATTGTATAATAAATAAATATATTAGCCTCATTAAATTAATTAAAAACTTAATAATTTGATCGTTAATTCCAAAGTAAAGAATATAAATTTATTAATATAATTTGTATATAATGTAGTACAATTACTTTTCTTTTGCAAATCTACATACTTTTAATGTATGTAGATTCCAATTCCCCACTATCTGATGAATGTGTAAGCATTAGGTTCCCAGTTCCCCTATGCTTACCCTGCTATGTGCGGGATAAAGCGTAAAACGAATTACTTTATTATTTTTTTATAAAATTTGAAACCACTTTGTTTCAATGTTGTACAATTGTGACGAAAGTCTAAATTAATTATTGAACTATTATAAGAACCGTGAAAATTACGGTACAGAAAAGTTTTTTATGATCTTTTAAATCAATTATTATGAAATTAACGCCGTGTAATAAAATAAGAAATAAAAAAGACGTTAAATTACTAACAAAGATAGAAAATAATTAGATAAATTTTTCATGCATTTTCCATTACTTCTTTGCAAATATCTAAAATTCATCAAATGTATAAAGATATAACGCGGCGTTATGTTCTGCCACTCAACATACAACATTTCAAAAATTGAACCCAAAAAAAGGGAATGTTGTAACTCTAGGTTTACCCTGCTATATGCAGGATATCTTTTAACTCTAGGTTCCTTCATCCGCATATGCGGGATAAAGCCTAAAACTTTAACATATTATAAATATTTCAAGGGGCAGGATGTGAATTTGCAACCTTCATATATTACGAAAAACTTCACATCCTATTTCTTTGTATAGGTGCTGCTACCAAAATTATATACCTACGTTGAATGCATAATATGTAAAAGGAAAGTGGCTAACGAATTCATTATAGCATTCCTTAAATCGTGAATGGGTTAAGCTATAATTTGGCTGTTAAATATTTATTATGACGATATTAAGAAATTATTTTTTAATATTCTCGATACAGTATTAATGTAATAGGAGTCTATATCAAAATAATTTTTTTTATTGAAAATACGCTAAGATTGTCATAGAGCAGCGTATGACTAAGTGAAACGCGACAGTTGTGTGTTCAATTTTCATTCAGAGCTAAATAAATGTGTTATTTATTTACTTTTGTCAAAGCGCAGTGTTGAGTTCCGCCACTTAACACGCATTGTCTTGAAATAAATATGATTCACAGGAACGAAGTATCATAAAACTAGGTTCCGTTACAATTCCGTTACGTTTTAGTTACGCGTCGGAATATGCAAAATTTCACTATAAAGCTAAAAAATATCTTTTTTTATTTATTTTAGCTTCCACAAATTAAAAATTATTTTGAAAAAAATTACATTATGTTACTGTATTTTTAATTTTCCCTCTGTTAAAATTTTTCAACGACAAAATTGAACCGTAATGATATCTATAAATTTGAATAGCTAATATGTATTTAAATCAACACAATATCTACAAAACCAGTAGTGACAAGTAAAGTTTTCACACTTACTATGACAATATGCTATAACACTTTGTGGCATAAAAGTGCTAAGAGCGTTGCACTCTACATGCAGGTGAAAGTAAAGATGCTCATCGCGAACGACATTAAGGCAAAACTTAATTGCAATTAATTATTAAACGTAATACTCTGTTACAACAATTAGTGTATCATTATAATATCGATAATAGATACAAAGGAGAATTTAATGAGTCTATCGTGTAATTACTAAACAGAATTGTTTTATATGAAATTTTTCTTATATCTAATTTCTAAAATAATATAGCCATCTTAGCACAGTACCACGGCGTTTGACTGTCAACGTGTTAAATTTGCCCGGCTGGTAAAACATATCTCGGCGTTGATTTCCGCTCAAATCACAATGCCTAGAATTTATACAGAAATTGAAGAATTGAATGTCTTATCACTAGCTTCTCTTTGGATCATTGAATTGAAAGAAAAAAGATCGAAAGAAAAAGTTAACTATATGTAAACATTTATTTAAGCATCAGTAGTTCGTTTCGCTCTGGTTAAGCCGAACTAAGACATTGGTTAGATCCGCTAGGCTGGAAAGGTCAAAGAATATATAATATGAATATATTAAATGTAAATATTAACATACGCTATATTTCGAATTTAGGTGGAAATTGGAAGCAGAAAGAGTGTCTAGACACTATTCGTACTCTACGCCATCTTAAAGCTTCAACTCGACAATTGTTTACGTTTTAATTTATCAAAAGATTAATTAACGTTCTATGAAAATAAAACTTTTAGCATAAACAACTTCATTCAAAGTCTAACTTCACAAAGTACATTTATTTGTTTTTTGTCATCTAGTTTATTACAAGATTTTATCATTTGGAGGATTTGCGGTCGTCGAATGTTTTATGTATTTTTCTAGCAAAAAGATATTTAAATGCTAATTTTGTGGTTATTCATAAATATAAAAAATATATGAAAATCATATGTATTATATTCATAAAGAGATCCCGTCAAAGCAATGTACGTGTATAATTCGTTAAATAACTCTTTACTTATTTTTACCTTAAAAGAAATAAATTAAATCCTTATAGGATTACTTTGTTACCCTAATAAGGGTTCCGAATCTCGATGTACGAGTACGTAAGTAAGACTACTTACTTAATACTTACATACTTCCCGTTGATCTACAATCCTGAAATTTATACAAAATCCTTACTGGGTGAGTATTAATCTCCCTTAACTGGAGTTTTATTTATAACTAGCGACCCCCTTGCGGCTTCGCCCGCTTTTACTACTGGATTATTCATATAATGTA
>JAEBDU010000096.1:695906-739910 GCA_016802625.1 Heliconius numata
TATAATTAAACGGAGAGGGCCAAAGTCTTTGTTATTGAAATAACTTGGATTGGCCGACAGGTTAATTAGCATATTTGAATAGGGAATTAAGAAAATAATGTAGGTATTACAATTTATTTAAAAGTTTTCTTAGGTATAATGGTAAACGAGCTGTATATTTCGTTTTAGAAAAGTAATTTAGGTAACGAAAAATCGATTCCAAATACCTGTCAATTATTCATATCTATAAAAATATATCTTGAGGCCGCGATCAATATTCACATTAATATATATTAATAACTGATAATCTCCGTTTTTTGAAGTTGATCAGTTAAATAAAATGCAGGGTTGGATGCACCCGTACAGGGTATTAAGGAATCATAAATAAAAAACTAGTTAAGGGTTCCGTCATACTCGCCCAGTAAGGATTCTGTATAAATTTCATGATCGTAGATCTATGGGAAGTACGTAAGTATTAAGTAGTCTTACTTACGTACTTCCCGTACTTCGTGATTCTGAACCCTTAGTAGGGTAACAAAGTAATTCTATAAGAATTTTGTTTATTTATTTTAATGTTGGGATCTTAAAAAAGTAAAGAATTATCAAGCGGATTATGCACGTAAATTGCTTTGACGGGAACTCTTTATGAATATAATACATATGATATTCATATATTTTTTATATATATGAATAACCACAAAATTAGCATTTAAATATCTTTTTGCTAGAAAAATACATAAAACATTCGACGACCGCAAATCTTCTAAATGATAAAATCTTGTAATAAACTAGATGACAAAAAACAAATAAATGTACTTTGTGAAGTTAGACTTTGAATGAAGTTGTTTATGCTAAAACTTTTATTTTCATAGAACGTTAATTAATCTTTTGACAAATTAAAACGTAAACAATTGTTGAGTTGAAGTTTTAAGATGGCAGAGTACAAATAGTGTCTAGACACTCTTTCAGCTTCCCATTTCCACCTAAATTCGAAATATTGCGTATATCAATATTTACATTTAATATATTCATATTATATATTCTTTGACCTTTCCAGCCTAGCGGATCTAACCAATGTCTTAGTTCGGCTTAACCAGAGCGAAACGAACTACTGATGCTTAAATTAATGTTTACATATAGTTAACTTTTTCTTTCGATCTTTTTTCTTTCAATTCAATGATCCAAAGAGAAGCTAGTGTTAAGACATTCCGTTATGAATGATCCGTGTATGAATTTTAGACATTATGATTTAAGCGGAAATCAACGCCGCGATGTGTCTTACCAGCCGGGCAAATTGCCCCAAACAAAGATTGAACTAACGACCATGGCACTGCGCCAAGATAGCTATATTATTTTAGAAATTACATATAAGAAAAATTTCATATAAAACAATTCTGTTTAGTAATTAAACGATAGACTCATTAAATTCTCCTTTGTATCTATTATCGATATTATAATGATACACTAATTGTTGTAACAGAGTATTACGTTTAATAATTAATTGCAATTAAGTTTTGCCTTAATGTCGTTCGCGATGAGCATCTTTACTTTCACCTGCATGTAGAGTGCAACGCTCTTAGCAGTTTTATGCCACAAAGTGTTATAGCATATTGTCATAGTAAGTGTGAAAACTTTACTTGTCACTACTGGTTTTGTAGATATTCTGTTGATATAAATATATATTAGCCGTTCAAATACGTGAAGTTCATACATTTTATAGATACGTTTATAGTTCATTTTTTGCTTTGGAAAATGTTACAAAAATGTATTTTAATAGAAGGAAAATGCAGTAACATAATGTTATTTCTCATAGAATATTTTTTTTTAAAGACAACATGAAGGAAAATAGATATTTTTTTAATTTCACGTGGGAATTTCGCATAGAGTAGGATAGACAGAGGGAACCTAGTTCTATTTTACAATTTCCAGACATTGAACATACAACCGTCGAATTTAGTAAAACAGTGTGCCGCTGCTCCACGACGGTTTTAGAAAATGATTTCTATAAAAAATATATACAGACTCTAAATATTATTTTAATACTATATCGAGAATATTTAAAAATAATTTCTTAATATCGTCATAATAAATATTTATCAGCCAAATTATAGCCTGACCTTATCCACGATTTAAGGAATGCTATAATGATTTCGTCAGCCACTTTCCTTTTATATAATTATGCATTCAACGTAGGTATATAATTTTGGTAGCAGCACCTATACAAAGAAATAGGATGTGAAGTTTCTCATAATATGTGAAGGTTGTGAATTCACATCCTGTCCGTTGAAATATTTATAATATGTTAAAGTTTTAGGCTTTATCCCGCATATACGGATGGAGGAACTTAGAGTTAAAAGATATCCTGCATATAGCAGGGTAAACCTAGAGTTAGAACATTCCCTATTTTCCGTTCAATATTTGAGATATTGTATGTTGAGTGGAAGAACATAACGCCGCGTTATATCTTTATATGTTTGATGACTTTTTGATATTTGCAAAGAAGTTATGGAAAATGCATGAAAAATTTATCTAATTATTTTCTATCTTTGTTAGTAATTTAACGTCTTTTTTATTTCTTATTTTATTACACGGCGTTAATTTCATAATAATTGATTTAAAAGATCATAAAAAACTTTTCTTTACCGTAATTTTCACGGTTCTTATAATAGTTCAGTAATTAATTTAGCCTTTCGTCACAATTGTTGTAATATTGAAACAAAGTGGTTTCAAATTTTATAAAAAAATAATATATATGATAATAATAGCTTCACTCTTTATCCCGCACATAGCAGGGTAAGCATAGGGGAACTGGGAACCTAATGCTTAGACATTCATCAGATAGTGGGGAATTGAGCGTCACATCACTAACTTTTTCTTTGCATTTCCACATACATTAAAAGTATGTAGATTTGCAAAAAAAAGTAATTGTTATACGAATTATATTAATAAATTTATATTCTTTACTTTGGAATTAACGATCAAATTATTAAATTTTTAATTAATTTAATGAGGCTAATATATTTATTTATTATAAAATTTAAACATACTATTTGAATAAGGTTTAAATTTATACTTGACCTGGTTACTTACATATATGCTAAACATGTGAAATATTTCTATAAAATATAAAAATATATCTATAAAATATTATTATACGCTTAGTAAAATATATATAAAATATATACTGCTCGAAAATATACCTTTTCTTTTAAATTAAAAAGATTTTTTTCAATCACAAAATAATTAAATAACACAATTGTCTTACATTAATCAAATAATATCACGTAAATCAAACTCTACCATTCCCTTTTCCTATATCCACTAAATTTTACCACTAAAAACACTAAAATTTATCACTAAAACTAAAAAAAACACTAAATAACCTACCGTATAAATATGCACCACTGAACCAAGTGAGACCACTCGCGACACTGGTGAGGTAACCGCGATTACTAAATCGCAGACAGTCATTACGTTACTACTATTACTTTGAATGCTTATATTATAGTAGAATTATTAATGATGTAAAAAAATCGTTTAATAGTATAGCTGTATCCCACACGTAGGCAGAAGCAGAGGGAACCTGGGAACCTGGTGTTAAGGTACTCTATTCGCTATTAAGACATTTTCTCAACTTTCTGCCAAATTCATGAGGCATTGTGTGTTGAGTGGTGGGACTCAACGCAGCGCTTACCAGAAGCGAGGAAATGAAAATAATAAATATTTAATTTCCCCCAAATAGGAATCGTACCCATAACCGTGGTGTTTACAATCGCACATATTTGCCCCTGCAAAATAACCTGCATGTATAATTCTTAGTCATCTTGTGTCAAGTAAACCAAATATAGTTAAGACAAATTATAGATTGAGGTCATGGTGGTCTAGTAAACGCTTTGAGAAATGAATAATTTTGAGCTTCCCGCTCTGGTAGACATGGTGCGGTGTTGAGTTCCGCCACGCAATTGTCTCGAATGCAGGTGGAAAACTAAGAACGATGACGATAACGATGATTGTCGTTACAGGAGATTTTTCCTCTTTAAACTGTATATAAATAAAAAAATCTACATACATGTATAAGGGTATAAAATGTATAAATGTTTTAAAAGAAAAACTTGATAATTTTCTGTAGGTACTCATATTGTAAAAAAATCTTATAAAGTCAAAATAAAATTTAAGAAATCGAATCCACGACCTTACTACTTACGCATGGAGGATAATGTAAAATTGGTTTTCCTTGTTTCGAGCTCTACATATGAGGCGAGTCATGGAACTAAAACACTCGAGGAAATAAAATATTTAATATTTTCATTTTAGTTCGGTGTAGTGGGAAATGGTGCGTCTTAATGCGAATGAAGTGTGTATTAGGTTCCCAGGTTCCCTTTGCCTGCCCTGCTATGTCCGGCTTACAGCGTGAAGTTATATAAAGAAAAGATAAATCAATTAGTTTTCTTTGTTTCGAACTCTACATATTACCTACTAAGGTAATACATAAATTTAAATAAAAATACCCGTTATAATAATAATCTTAATCAGTTCGATCATTCGATATAAATAAAAAAAAATTAAAATACGAGACGAAGTGAAAGTCACAATGTCATACGGAAGTGGCGTAACGTTATGTAAGGTAACCTTAACTCGTTCCACGGATGTTTAATATGTGTTCGTACCACTTTTAGTGGTAGTGGTTTATCTTTATTTTATACTAGCTTTTAGCTGCGGCTTCACCCGCGTTGTCAAATTAAATATTTAAAAGTTGTGTTTGCTATATAGCCCATAGCTTTCCTCTAAAAATGTACTTTAAAACATAAAAAAGGATTTTTTAAAATTCGACTCGACTCAAAATCACAGTCATGATGAAGTCATATATTGATTGACACATATTTAGAAAATGTATAAAAATTTTAACGTAACGGTATTACATTACTATAATATAGTTTCAAAGAGCTGTGCGTGAACCTACTTCTCTTGGAAACTGTCAAGTCTTGATTAAGCCAAAACGTTATCTTGATTAATTCATTCCTTTATTCATTTTAATATGAAACAAATTATTTCAAAATATAAAGTACTATTTAGTATTTTATATACCGTTAACGCGAAGTACGTATTGTGAATGACAAATTCAATGGCACCTTCATTAAAACGAAGCAGAGGCAGAAGCAGAAGCAGAAGCATGCTGAGGACAGATGCATTCGAGTTAATTGAACACGTGCTGGGGATTATTGAGTAGTTCGCGCTTCGACAAACAATAGTACGTCAGCTGCTTAAGACGAGCTTTGGGGAAAATTCTGTTGAAGATATATTTCATG
Organism: Heliconius numata; assembly: GCA_016802625.1. Classification (NCBI taxonomy): domain Eukaryota; kingdom Metazoa; phylum Arthropoda; class Insecta; order Lepidoptera; family Nymphalidae; genus Heliconius; species Heliconius numata. The sequence goes on from JAEBDU010000096.1 coordinate 701,192, forward strand.
TTCTCGTCTTGTCTTGAGGAATTAAAGATATAAATTTTTGGTTGGTTTGGACCAAAATATAGTGATGATGGGTGTGGCTCAGGAGCACTAGTGGTGCTAGATGCGGGATACAGCGTGAAAGTGAAAAAAATAGTAGCTATCCGTTGCAATCTTTATAATAAAAGAAGATTTAATATTCATTTCGTAAGTCTGCTTAATTAAAATGCAAATTTATGCTTTTGTCACCCAATAGTCAATACTTTACCTTCCCTATATGTGGCATATACAGAACTCTATTTTTTATAATAGTGTAACTCGAAATTAATTTAGCTTTTACTTTATTAATCCAGTTATTACTTATTACCATTCGATTCAAAGGACAGTAAACAACTTTGTCGTCCACAATGCTGCGTTCTCAATTCATTTAATTTACTTATTTTTATATCGTGGATTTCTACATACTGTATTTTAAGACTAAAAGTTATTTGATTAAAGTAGGAATGCAAAATCTTTTATATTTATAAGTTTAAGGGCGTCTTGGCGCAGTGTGTGACTGAAAACATGATGGTTGTGAGTTCGATTAAGGGAATTCATTATTAGTTCCACCATTCTCGAAAATTGGAATTGGATCGGTGGGGAACAGATGTGATGGGTATCTTAACATTAGGTTCCCTTCGTCTACCCTGCTATGTAGTGTTATTTTCTTTATGGACGTGAAAATCTCTAATTTAGTCAATATTGGAAAGCTAAATGAGATGACCATAGCTTCAAACCTTCCTATCAGAGATAATGATGATATTCCACAAACCATGACTTCAGTACACCAAAACGGACGAAACAGCATTCCACCTCAAATCATACACACAAAGGGAAACAATTGGAACCTATCGCAAGCATTCAGATCACACTACGTGCAATATGTCGATTACAATCATTAACCATGTCTCAAAGGACCCGCCATTAGTCCATAGCCAGATCACGTTCCTGGAATAGCGGCAGGAGAGATACCAATATTGTTGGATTAAGCAATTTGGTTACTAGTGGGGGGTTTTTTTTTTTTAACCGACTTTAAGGTAGGAGGTTATTAGTTTGAAAATGGCGCTTTTTTGTATGTTAACGTGTTTTTGTGTGTAAATACACATACTACCAGTAAAATCTACTAATTCTTTATTTATAATTGGAACGTTCCCTGTATCTTAATTTTAAATTACTTAAAAAAAGAATTTATAATAATAACGAATTTTTTGTTAGTGGGGAAGGTATTTGGTTTCTAATTGTGTTAGAATATTATGTTCTCAAATTATTTTTTCACTTCCACTAAAAATTATGAATAGGTAAGTCATGGCGCAGGGGTACAAGCGTAATACTGTAGACGCGACGGGCGGTGGATTCGATTCACACTTGAGGAAATTAAATATTTAATATTTTCATTTCTTCGTTCTATTGACGAGCACTGCGTTGAGTTCCGCCACCTAACGCGAAGCGCCTCCAGAACGGAAGTGTATCTTAACACTAGGTTCACAGGTAAAAGATATATCTCCTTCTTTTTAACACCTTGAATTCAGTACCAAAAAGTTTGTCAGTATAGAAATTGAGGAAAATTATATGAAATTCTACAAAAAGGTACCTAAATAAATAAAAGAGTTGCAACATTGTGAAAGATATAACAATAAACTTTATTAGTTCGCATTTAACTTATGAATTTGAAACCAGACGAACGTGTTTACATTCCTTAGTGTGATTGTTTTCACGATAATTTCTGATTAGAAATAGAAAATTGGGTGTATCTTTAATTTTTCACGACTTAGAGAAAATGCATTTTCACGTTTTTTTCGCTCAGTTTTCGGAATATTGTATTACGGGTAGCGGAATCCAACCGCGCGATTTGTCTTGTTACCGAAGCTAGGAAAATGAAAATAATTTATGCCTATGAATGGGAATCGAACCTTAGCACCACAATCAAAACTTTATTAAAGTATGATTGTATCGAACATTTATATGCGAAGCTAATTAATAATATTCCAACAGTCACTAAGTCTTTCAACCAAGTCATATATAGGTAAGTCTAAAATGATATGAATAACATCCAATACGCATTTCATATTTTATTACGCCCCCCCATTATCCCCCTTTTTTCAGTAAACAGACGTCGTTGAATAAATTATGTAAAGTACTTGGTAGAATATTTTTTATGATCTTAAACGTATTTTCTATTGTTAGTGTGATTTTATTACTTTGTTAGCGATGTAAGGTTATATTATCGTTTTATTGTCGAGTAAATATATATTAAGGACGTATTCGAAGTGAATTAAGAAAGTTTAAATGTTTAACTGTTTATGATAGATATTATTCATACCGCAAATATAGTACAAAAGTTTCACCCTTTTTGGTAGGTAGTGGGAACCTAATTTTCGAGACATTTTGGATTCTCTAGAGCGAAAAAATAAAAATAATTTAAATACCCCGAGTAGACCTAAGTGAGGATCGAATCCAGAACTATCTAGTCAAACTCCGTCTCATCGTACCACGTTAGATATATGGATTTGTTTATTTTTTTGTTGTTTTGGTATCCAGTAAGCAATCATATGCACTTAGGCAAACCACGGTTATTTAAAAATCACAGACAGACATGTCAATTTTATTTATATGTATAGATAATACACTTAGGTACTAAATAGCTAAACTATTTAACTAACTAACTTACTCATCATAATCTGGCTAACCTATATACATGAAACTATTGAGTAAATTATCAAAGTTCATTTTGCATAGTTCATGTAGAATGCCTCGTTAGACATTGAAGGGATGATCTAGAAACTTGCCACTTTAACAACATTTACGTAACAGATTATGAAGATCTATTTGCACTTAGCTAAACGAAAATGACAATATTATGTTGTCGCCAGAAGAACTCCTCGTGGCGCAGGAGAATAAGGGTGTGACTGTAGCACGAACGTTGTGAGTTCGATCCTCATACGAGGGAGTGAATTATTACTTCTTAATATTTTCATTTCTTCGCTCTAGCACCAAGAGAAAAACCTTCCGTTGAACTTCGATACTCAACAAGTAATCTCTCAAAAAAATCGGTGTCACGAAAATTGGTTGGAAAATCGGGGACGGAGTGATTTAGCACTGGGGTCTCTGCTGTGATACGGCGTAGAAATATATAAGATCCAGTCCAGTATTACGTTGCAAGAACGGATATTACTATCAATTATTTCTCCATTTTTTAAACTTATGGGGTTTTGTTACGGAACGACGACTTATTTTTTAACAAAACCATATACTTATTTCTCGATATATATATTAGTAATTTAGTTTTTTCTTCGAAGTTGCTACTTTTTTATTATGACAGTTTTTATAATTCAGTTTTGAATGCCACTTGTCAGGACGTTAGCTAATAAATATGTACCGGTATTTAAAAACAGTACCTACAACAATTAAAATCTTAAATGTCATTTTTTAAAGTTTTTATGTTCTGTTAATTAGAATAAAGTTCGATTTGGGTTCTTGTATATAACATATTTCTTTAAGTGTTTTATAAGATAAACAAAGAAAAAAATTAGCTATATGCCAAATTTATGCGTTACGTTAATTTCTAGATATGCACTTTAACGTAAAACGTGTCAGGTAAACGTGTGGTTTTGGATTCAATCCCCACTCGCTTTGGTAACAAAACAAAACGCGGTGTTTAGTTGTGCCACTCAACGCAATACCTCGAAAACACCTCGAAGGTTCGGCGGAAACACGGAAACGGAAGTGTCCTAATCTGAACACTAGGTTCACAGATCCCCTCTGATGTAAGCAGGACCCCTCTATAAAGCAATACATCTACACGTACAATATTAAAAATGTAGTAATTTACACACTTCCCTTAATACCCGCTCATAGTAAGTAATATAACTAATTTGCAGAAGCGAAATTTATATTGGTCCTTTGTTTTATGATGCCCGAAATCGGGCTGAATTGGACTAATGTAGGCAAAACCCGTAAGAGGGTCACTAATTAATTGGGCTATTCATCAACTTATCTTTCAAATAGGGTGTATAATCATAAAATTTGGCACACTGCCTTATCTTAAGCCCCAAGTAAGGGATAAGCGAATTTGCAAGGCTTAAGGAGCGAAATGTTCGCGAATTTCTCAACATCTAAACAAAATACCTACCGACTTTAAGATTAAGATTGCTATATAAACATTTTTGTTTTGAATTTTCATTTTGAAATGGTAAAATTGTTGTGGATATTTTTGTTTAATTTGATTGTTTTGTATACAATTATGCACAATATGTATATTTTTTTAAAGCCATTATATAGCTTTTCCCACGTTCTGACAGCTAAATGAGAAACAATGTGGTCTTTAGGACGTCACATAAAAAACTCTTAACTTCGACATTTCTCTATTATAATTAGCATGTATTATATACATTAAGGCCAGGCACAGGGGCACAAGCGTTCGAAGGTTACGGGTTCGACTCTCATTCGAGGAAATTAAATATTTAATATTTCCATTTCCTCGCTCTGGTAACTACGCAATAGCACAGCATTGAGTTCTGTTCGACACGCATTGGCTCCAGTTCTTCTCCAAAAGAAAGGGTATTAATGAAAACGGAGTATCCTAACACTGGGTTCCCAGGTTTCCTCTGATTATCTATGATCTTATATTTATAAATTATAATATTAGTTAAGTAAGTAAAGTTCAATAAAATTAAATTTTTAACAGAATAGATTATTAGATTTCATCGAAATTCTACAGACGTCCAAATTTTTTATAGGGATTTCAATATGTTAAATGTCAATACCAATATTTCAAACAAGTACTTACATACTAAAAAACGAGTATTAACAAGGTCGAAAGTGACAACTGGATGCCAACGGCGCGACGTACAAAGCTTAAGTTTAATTTCCGTCGCAACATGAATGTTTTTGTATAGACAGAATATTGATATATTTTAGGCTGAGATTCGTAAAATCGGGAATTATTTCAAAAGTTTGTGTTTTTTCTTCAACGGTGAATCCTTGTACAGAAAGCGATTCATTTTTTCTTATTATATAGGTAGTAATAGAATAGAAAATACACACAAAAAATTGTCTTAACCCTAGGTTCTCTATTTATTTTAATTATAACCTGAAGATAAGTACGTATATATTATGTTAATAACTTCAGAAACGTTAGAGAAAATCTACTCAAATTGTTATATTACTTAGAATATTACAACGTCAAAAAGGTACTTCACAAAATTAAAACGCCTGTCGTGTAATTTACAAATAAAACATTTCATTATTATAAACTTAAGAGCTCCAGTACTTAATTATGTAAAATTAATTATATAATACCTTATACAGACGTTAAGGAGTTGTACTTACAACGAAAAGTGGAAATACTTCGAAGAAATTATTAATAAGCTTTCACTCACGAAACAGGCCAATGAATGTTTCGTAATGAAAATTTATTAAAAAGCTTCCGTAGCCTAATATTTAATTTATATCAAAGTCAATATTACATTAGTCGGTAGATCCCAGGTAAAATGGCTGGGGCCATTTTAAGTTTAGGGTCTTTGAGGAAGGTCTTGTAGTAGAAGTGGTTTGAGTTTCACAATTATTTATCTTCATTCGTAGTGGCGCAGTAGCACAGCCTGTCAATGTAACCGCTATTCTTGTAACCAGACAAAGTGCGGCGTTGGGTTCCGTCAGTCAACACCCAATGTCTTAGAAATTAGGTGGAAAATGGAGAAAGGATCTAGAGGCAGGACAATCCGTTGATTGGCAGTGCTCTACCTTACCAGAGTGAGGAAAAGAAATAATTCATTTCCCCGAGTGCGAATCGAACTTACAATCATCACATTTAATGGCAGTCTTTTTCCACAATTACCTCAATATATAATCGAGTATGAATTTCTAAAATAAACTCCTGTAAAATCTTCTATTCACACTTTTATTTTTTTTCTGACCAACTCTTCTAAGGTATAATGGATGGAATTTTTATCTATCGAGATTGTGTTCTCGATGTAAACTCCTTTGTAGAATCGATTAAAACTTTGGAATTTCAAATCAAAATGTTATCTATATAAAATGACCTTTATTACAACGCCACTAGAATCCTAATTGGAGGTCGGTTGATACATTATCCGATTTTTTATACGATGCGATTACGATTAGCTTTAATCGGTGTTTTAACTTATTTTGAAAGAAGTATTGTTTACAAAATATGCTAAAATATTACTTTAAGGATATGGAAAAAGTGAAAATATGTAAGGAGAATCTTTTTTCATCTTGGCTTCCAGAAAGCTGCCGATCTGAATTCAACTTGGACTTGGATTCACCTAGCTGGACCTAGCTGGACTATTTGTCCCTTGCATAATGGGTGCAGTGCACTCAAATTTATTGATATCCAATATTAACTGGAGCAAGTAAAAAACTATTTTAAGCATGATGTTTGTTTTGCCTGTGTTTATCTTAAGACATATTTATCGAGAAATATTACTCAGTCAGTCAGCTATCAGTCTATATACTAGTGGCCTATCGAAAAATATTTTTTTATTTATTTATTTATGCTATACTGCACTCAATTTATTGTTAAAATAAACATACGTGTATTTAGTTGTTATTTTTACTATATCTATTTATTTATTTTCCTTTTTTTATTTATATCTTAAGCTTGTCAAATGATAATCTTAAAATAGTGCTCTTAAAAAATATTATAAGAATTTTTAAGTCGATTATAGCCCAGCGGAAGCTGTTTGGCTGTGAGAGACGATTGTGATTGTTTTATCTAAAACTTTAATAAGACAAATATTTGTGTAGGTATGCTTAAGCTTATAGTGTAGTGCTTCGTTATTCTACAAAGGATGCCGAAAACTTTTACTTATATTATTCTTTTCACGATATAGTGATTTTGCCTGTTAAATTTTATAAGGAGTCTGTCTACATAATATATATTATGTAAATTACATGCCATAGTTAAATACTGAAAACTTTTAGTAATTATATTTTAAAAGCTTATAATATAATAAAATATTTTTGATTTTTTAAAAAAATAACTGCGTATTTCCTCCTCAAATGAGAAGGATTTTGATTATTATTGGGACTAAACACTACATGAAGCCACTTATTTTTCAGGAATAAGTCACAAGGCTTTGAGGTGGAGGTCCATTGCAAAAGCTCCTGACAAGATCGAAATATTAAGAAGATGACCCATAAATGTTTAATAGAATGAATATAATCAGCTCTCCATGTATATATGACTGACACTACTGACATTTCTACTAATAATACAATAACATATTACATTTATCTAATTTCAAACTATATTACATTTAACATATTGAAACTGATGGTGATTAATACATAATATTATACCGCAATACTGCAAAGCTTATACCTATTTAGAAAATTAGGCAGTAGTTGAAATGAATAAACATTAGAATTTCCGAATAACAATTTAATTATTCATTCCCGTGGTCTTTGTTATTTTAGATATATTTGAAGAGTAATTGGGCAATATAATTGTGCAATATATTTGTAATTAAAATTATTGAAATACAATGCTTATAGTAGCTGTCCATATAATCAGCCTATTAATGTTTATTATTATTTTTTTCAGCTTCACGCTGTATCCCGCACACATCATTGTAAGCAGAGGGAACCTAGCGTGAAGACACTCCGTTCCCCACTTTCTGCCGAATTCTGGAGGCATTGCGTGTTGAGTAGCAGAACTCATTAATGTTTAGTTCAGTGTATACACATGGCTTCGCTCGTGGTCAAATTTTAGTATGTGAAGCGACTGTAAGCACGACAGGTTGTGGGTTCGATTCCTATTTGAGGAAATGAAATATTTAACATTTTCATTTTTTTCTTTAACAACTAGGTGAAAGCATGTTGTTGAGTTCAAAAGCATGTTGTCTTTAAAGTAGGTTCTCAGGTTCCCTCTGCCTCCCTGTAAGCTAAAGAAAGAAGAAGAAGATGTCCACACCCTTAACTCTCCATAGTCGTACCGTATAAGTGAACCTCTCAAACTTGATTTGATACACGCGCGACACTTAAGTACTGCACAAACACACGGCGACGTGTCTTGCAATAGTAACAATATTGTTTACTCTTAATTGATGGATTGTGTGTTCTATGTTAATTTGCATATTATTATGCATTGAATCCTATAATTATGTATTATAAGGTCAAATACTTTACTTTTTTATTTATATGGTTGAAAAATGTTTATGCTATCGTTTGGTGGGGGTAAGCGTCTGTTTGTGAACTTGATGGTTATGAGATGGTAGAAGAAAATATGTAGTAAATAATTATTTAGATTAATGAATAATTAATTAAGCTCACAACAGTAAGTTCCAATAATTATGTATTTTTTTTACATTGCTGTTTATAAATTTTTTTAAATATAAGTACTTAAAGAAACAGAAATTTTCATTATATATTTTTCTCGTACTGCCGTTTGTAATAAATATTCTTATACTGTTAACTGTAGGAATTTTTAAGATCTAAAATTATTATATTATTTGAACAATCCTGGTTCGAACCGCAGAGACGGACTTTCCAATCTCACGAGTATTTATTAGACAAAAGTTCAAGCCTACCTATAGCCTAACAAATAAACTTTAAACCAACCGTATACAAAAAATATTTAGCGCGACAGGCTGTAGGTTCGATTTCCACTCGCGGAAATGAAACATTTTTATTTATTCTCTCTGGTATCGAGTAAAGCGCGGCGTCGAGCTCTGCTACTCAACATACAATGTCTCCAGAATTAGGCGGAACGTGGGGAGCGAAGTGTCTTAACACTACTTGTGCCTAACCCCGCTAAATACGATATACAGCGTGAAGCTTTATTACATATAATTATTTGAAGAGAGTATTCCACTTAATTATTATCCAAACAAATTACTGTATCTGATTATATATTGCTGTTTACATAATGATCGTGGATTGATTAATTATAGTAATATTACTTAAGACAATATTACTGTTAAGCTCAGTGGACTAGTATAGTCGGGTAAGTATGTAGTTGTTGGTTCGATTTCAGCTCAGTGACATTTTTAAATCTACAATATTTTCTTTCTTTGATAAGATTAGACAATTTGACACTATATGGCATGTGAAGAATCTACTATATGACATTGCAAAGATTTTTTATATATAGAAGGGTAGGTCAAGAGAGCATAGTGTTATCATAACTATATGTTTAGTCTATCTAATATGCATTCTAATTAATATTTTTGTAAATATCATGAAACTCCACCATACCCAAACCACAAGGACTCGCCACCCATTTAAAAAGAAATATTAAAAAAAATAACAACAACATTCGTCACACCAACTAACTAGTATTTGACTTGGTTTCCTCATCTACTCCGAAAGCTATCTGTCAAGCCGTTGTTTTGTCCTGAATATCTGAATAATGGGAAAAGTTTTCTAAATATTATTTTCCAGATGTATGTACGTACGTAGGTGGAATTTCCTCTATATTTTCGTTAGACGCTATTTCACGCACGAATTATAATACATTGGGTATTATGATGTATTTTCTTGCTCCACTAAGGATATGCGGGGGAGAAGCTTATTCGGAATATGTAGTGACCTTGGCAGGAGATGTTAGCGTCGTGGTGATTGAGGAAATGTTTAGTTAGTTTCTTATATGTAGAACAGAGTTGGGTATTATTTGGATAAATTATTATTTGCATATTTTTAGAATACAAACAAATAATTGTTATTTAAAGTAATTATTAAAGCTTATTTATAAGTCATAAACTATATTTTGCGTACAAAAGTGTTAAACTCACAACCTTCTTTTATAGAAATCGTATAAAAACCTAAAAAAACTATCCTAAATATAAAATAAAATACTCGTTATTGCCTCCCGTATTCACGACTATTTTCGTTCCCTCTCATTAATGTTCACAGAATGAGATTTTAATGACTCATTACTTGATTAAAGAAACAATTTACTGTCGTTTATTAATTAAATTGTAAGGTATTAATTTACTGTATTGTAGCTTAAATTAAAATTAAATTAACTTAAGTTGTTTGCATATATGTAAACATTTAGTTAATCTTTTCTTTCTTTATATTAAGTTAATCTTTTCTGATCAATCAATAACTGAGTTTTAGTCTCTATTAACATTTTGGTTAGTATTATCTTTTAATCCCCGATTTAATATAGTATTTCACAATCTAATTACGAAAAGCACGACGTTAGGCTCCCATTCAACATATTATAAGTAAAAAATGGCTACCAAATTATCGTAAAACTATTTTCTGCACATCTTTCACTATATTTGGCAAATGCGAGAAGGAAAAAGAGGTCACCGTTAAACATTGGCACAAGGGTGTGACCTTAACGGTTGTGGGTTCGATTCCTATGCTGTAGTAACAAGGTAAATAAAAAAAATAAAAAAATATTCTTTCTATAAAAAATAAAAAAATCGAAAATCAATCAACAAATATTCAAAACTCAATCAACTTCAATAGGAATATTGTAATGGTCATACAATTTCTATCACTCAACGAATGAATCACCGCGTCGACTGACACAGTCGTCTCTGTTCGATAGGATCGAATGTCAGTCAGAATTAAATTGGCCGTGAATGCATTTATTTTGTTGTTTACGTCATTTTGACGTTTTATCGGCACCAGAGATTATCTGATTCGTATAAAGCGAAGCGAAGCGATGGTCCTTTTCGTTTTAGTTTTGTTTTGTATGTGGATTCTAGATAAGGGTATAAGTGACGAACCTACCCACTTTCGGACGAATCCTAGAGGCCTTGCGTGTTGAGTGGCGGAACTCAACGCCACGCTTTGCCTTGTTGCCAGAGCGGGGGATGTTAAATATTTCATTTCCTCGAGCAGCAATCGAACCCACGCTCTATCGCGGCTGTCCCTGCGCCACGACTCGCCTAAAACAAGTTACTTAAAAATGTTGTTAATTGATAATTTAAAAAAGATATGTCCAAACGTTTCGCTTTCCTCATACAAAAAGCAATACGTTTTCCACTTTAGTTGGAACTCAGCTGTCGGAAATAACACGAGTTGCGGCTTCAATAACGAGTCGAGAGCAAAATGACGTTTTATGCTATAAAATACTGATTTAACACATGTATAGTTGCAATTTGTCATTTTTATATAGCATATACGTTATTTATTTATTTTTTTGCTTCACTCTGTATTCCGCAAATAGCAGGGTAGAAGAGTGAAAATTTTTAAGACATTACCGTTCCATTATAATGGAACTTACCTCACTCATACAAATCAATTCATTCCGTCGATTGAGAATTGACACTAAGATATATAATATCGACAACACTAATAGTGAGATAAGGAAGAGTGATATTTTTTAGCTTCAACTATATTCCATACATAGCAAGACAGGCAGATGGAACCCTAGCATAACATGGCATTAAGACATTCCGTTCACATTAAGACATTTCCATCCTCAACTTTACACCGAATTCTTGAGATATATTACAGCATGTATAAATATGAATATAATATAGTAACCCTAACTAGGATGCGATCGCATCTAACCAACAAACTATCCTCCAATCTGAATATTCAAATCGATAATTATATATGAACCAAGCTCTAAATGTAAATTATTTCAAATGATGTGGTCAATGAATTAATGATTCGTCAATATAGCGGATCCATTTCATTTCATATGCTAAATTATACCTATATCTGTATATAATTCCTAATATATTGGTACTTTTTATTAAGTACCTACTTAGATAATTAATTTATAAGACATAAATATAACAATTTATTTACGTAAGTCATTAATTTTTTTAAAGGGGAGCTGGCACTGATAACCAAAAACTAATGGGTTGTGCCAGATACATCCATATTGAAACTTTTAAAATACTGGTGTCAAGGAGATTATCTAATAAGCTTACAGCCTACGTATATTTGGCTAGTTCAATTGGTACATTGAACAGACAGTGACACGAATCCGATGGAATTATCTTCTCAACCTTTTTTCTTTTATCAGATATATAGTGGTTGAGATATATAGTGGTAGTGGTTTTATGATATAGGTGTTTATTTTGAAATTTTTAAAAAATATGTAAAGCTCAATCGTTACTGAGTGAGTGATTAGGGTCGGTAGGTCCACTAAGATACGATTCTGGACATTCCTAGGGGAATGGGAAAACCGTTTTATTTTACGTTTTAAACTCCACAAAAAAAGAAAATTGCAAATTACTAAACAAATATTTATCAATCAGCTTCACACTGTATCCAGCAGCACGGTAGGCAGAGGAAACCTAGTGTTAAGATACCCCGTTCCACACTTTCCGCCGAATTCTGCGGAATTGCGTGTTGAGTGGCGGAAGTCAACGCCGCACTTTGCCTCAATACCAGAGCGAAGAAATTAAAATATAAATGCAAATAAATATTTCCTCGAGTGAGAATCGAACCCACAACCAATCAGTCAGAATTTTACAGTCACAACTTGTCTTACTCTATCAATCAACACCTTAAATTCTACATTCATACAATTTACGTAATACCACCAACAACATGTAACCCCAGCTGTAGATTCAGCAATGCCAACGAATTTTAAACATCCGCTCGCATGTTTATGCATGTTTTTCAACTGTCCACAGTACATGTGGAATGGTTTATTTTATCCCGAATTATCCAAAATGTTGCATTAAAAGCACAATTTATCCGATTACTTAATTTGCAACAACGTTATTATCTCGCCCGTTTGACTGACAAATTTATGTACATGAAAATGTTTGGGGTGTTTCGCTTTTGTTCGTACTTCGTTTGGTTCATCTTAGTTGTGTTGTTTATTGTTGTTATTTCTTTTATAATCAAATTTTAGTTTTTATTCCTAACTGTATATTACTAAGTCAATTTTGATAAGATTAGTTAGTTGAAACGACAATCTTAGAACAGTGGAATACTCTGTATACGTCGCTATATGTATTGGTTGTGGCTTCAATTCCCATTTCCCTTCCCTTCAATTGAAAAAGCGCGGCGTTGAGTTCTGCCATTCAAATAAAGACGGAAAGTAAAGTCAGGTTCACTTTGCTTATCCTGCCAAATAAATCCCGCTTAGAGCAGGGAAGCGTGAAACTGAAAAAAAATAATTGTTCATAAATGTATGGAATATATTATTAAAGTTATTATAGTTAGGTCTTCTTATTTTAATACACGCTGTATTAGATATAAATGACTTTACATATTAATTAAACTCGTTGGTCTATTAGTTTTTAATGTTTATACGTTTACCTACTCATTTAAACATTGTACCTAATAGTCAGCAAGCACAGTAAATCAAATAGCCAAGTTCAAATTCACAAATACAATATAAAAATAAAACAAATTGAAGTAAAACAATACATAAAATACGATTATATTTATAAAAGGTCCCACAAGGAAGGCCCGTTTAGTAAGTAAAAAGTTTGGGAACACGTTTTCATTCAAGTTTGATCGCGATAGCCGCGCACCGCCACTTTGGAACTGTTATAGAACTTTGAAAACGCTGAGTTTTCTGTTCACCTGGGATTATTAGGGTTGCCAAATATTTATGTTTGCTACAATATATTTATGTCGTTAAATTGCTTTTTATATTATGGTTTTATTATATGGATTTACTTTCGATCACATGCTTAGAATATTATGGTTGTATTAGGCTTTTTGAAAGTTGATAATTTTCCGTAATAAATGAGTACTATTGTTAATTCTAAATATCTAAATGCGTTTTAGAGCCAAATCTCTCTACATTCTACAATTCCTTTACTTTCCATCCAAATTCCAACGCTGCCCTCTATCTTACCAGATCATTACCCTTTTCACCAATATATTTTGGTAAATATTTTCTATAACAGTAGGTACGTATTCTAACTTGATAACGTTTAATTCCATCAAAGCTTGTAAATGGTAATAGATATCGATTTCAAGGTATCGAAATATCGTGTATTGCTATTGAATAATTCCGACATAAAGGGTGGGTAGACTAAAACTAATGATACGCAGTTATTATGTACTCGTATCAATATTATCAATACAAAACACTGTGATTAGAGATAGATTACATTTATTTGAATATTGGATAAATCAACTAAAACATCTCTTTAAGGATCTTTTTTTCTTCTCCATATGGCATGGTAGCCTTAGAGGAGCAAGTTAAGACACTCCGTGTTGAGTATCAGAACTCAAAACTAAAAACCACGCCTTATATTGTCATTTATCACAGCTAAAGATGAATTGTAACTAATTAATTGTCATGGATGGGATTCGAACCCACAACTATTGCGCGCCCACAGATGCTATGTCGCTGAGTCTCTCCCTTATATAAAAATTTGTTATTTTTTGAGATAAGATAAATCAAACATCGTCAATTGTCTGCATTTTAGTATTTTATAAGTTCAAAAAGACAATTTTAAACTTATAAATACTAAAATGCAGACAAAGTTCAATTAAAGTTTTGCTATATATAACATAAAAGAAAGTTAAATAGCAGTTTTTTCTACTAAATGAATTTGCCAACCCGACTCCAGTAATATTACGTAGAAATCGAAATGCTCGAGAAAGCGAAATGGTAATTAGAGTTTAAGAGACTTCTGGGTTTTACTTAATCTTCTCAATTTCATGTACGTTTCGAGTTCTGGGCAAGAATATTTTTTAAGACAATTTCTATTAATATACAGTTTTTCTTTGAATATATATTAAAATAATACAGGTTCACAAAGTTTCCAACATAGAATAGTAGGCAGAGGGAACCTAGTGTTAAGACATTTCAATTCCCACTTTGCATTCGATTTTTGAGACATTTAAGACTCCACTAGTTTGACCATCAAAACGATCATGAGCGAGTTATTGAAAAGATTGTGCATCAAGGAAAAGAAAAAAAAGAACGGAGAGACGAATCACTATGCAAATACCATGCAATACTGGAAACATAGTAAAATCATGACTACTTATAATAATGAAACCAACAATATGGTTCATAAACCAAATGCACAAGGCTAATATCACTTGAAAATTACTGAAGCACCTGAAATCGATATATGAAATATCAAACGTTCAAAACAAGACCGCTGCTCCCTTTTGATCGGTCGAGTGGAACTGCAGTTGGAATCAGAATCAGATGCTATTATTCTCGCTCTTTGACACTGTTTCATTTCAATCATTAGTTGATATGAGTGAGAGGTGATTGTTACTTCCACTAGTTTTTAGCTTTTGATAGCAATTCTAAAATGGGACCTATTTTCTGATTGGGAAACAAAATAAATGTAATTTTTTCCTGTATCAGGATTGAATTGCCACAGCCGTTAAGTGTAACGTAGTAATGGTTTTATAAGGGATAAAAAAAAAGGAAGCCAGAAATTATCACTTCTGAGTATTTATTATAGTACCTTTTTTATTTTCATTGCTTCCTGTACTCATTTATGACAAAAATTAAAGAAATAAAATTCAAAACAAGTATATCTTAAACTTGTTATCTAAGATATGTACAAGATTTGAACTTAATGCAGTTTATTTAAGGCTAGTCGTGGCGCAAGGACACAACGTATGACTAAACGTTATGGGTTGTGGTTTCGATTTCTACTCAAAGAAATGAAATATTTAATATTTTCATTTCATCGTTTTGGTGATGAAGCAAAGCGCGGCGTTGAGTTGCGCCATTCAACAGGCAAAGTCTCTAAAATTGGACAAAAATAGTTTCCCCATATTGTGTATATGTAGTCTCCGAAGTGTAAAAGCTTAAAACTAGGGTCTCTCTGCCTACTCTGCTGTGTGCGGGATGTGCTCAAAAACTGTTTATTAATACTTCCTGTATAAGACGTGAAGAGAAAAAATGGAAATTAAGAGTATTAGCATTAGATATGTTATAAAAAAGATATAAATATTTGAAATAAAGTCTTCAATTGATATTTAATACAATATCACCAAATATTTGTTCTGGAATAACTGTATTTAAACATTAATTTAGTTCACCCGAAATCCAAGCTTGTTACTCATTAATACCAAATGAAACTATTGCATTAACTACATATGTGGCGTTTTGTTTAGATTATTAGCGTATATAATGAAATCGGATCGAAAGCTTATTGCCGAAACTACATTTGTATTATATTACATTTAAATGGAAATTGAGAATAGTTTAAATTGGAAAATAAGTAATTAATTAAATTCTTATTGTTACGAACGAAATAAACAAAGTATAAAGATGTGTAGAGGCCGTCATGGCGCAGTCCACAAGAGTGTGAGCGCGTTGACTGTGGGTTCGATTGCCGCCCAGGGGAATAAATTTTTCAATATTTTCATTACCTCGCTCTAGTAATGTCACTCAATACGCAATGCCTCGGAATCAGTGTAAAATGGGTAACAGAGTCTTGTCACTAGGTTCCCTTCGTTTACATTAATATATGCGCAATACGGCGTCAAGCTAAAGTACGATAAATTAATTAAGAAATATGTTCCTTTATTGAAATAGAATTCAATGAATTAAATCTTGCACGTGCTACTTTTTCAATCTAGTTAAAAACATTTGGCAAAACAAAACACTATTACCCAAAGTTTATTGCAAAAAAACCCAAAAGAATTTCGACAAACAAACCTACATATGAATAAATTTTCCTTAAACTTTGAGTTATCAAAAGTTAAATAGTTTTTCCGTATTTTATGAGAGCATTCCTTTACAAGTTGGCACCGATGCTCTAACATATTCAGTATATTGGAAAGTTTGTGACATTGTATATTACTGCGTTAGTTAAATACTGAGTAGTTTTCGAATAGTTTATTTGATCTCATCTCTACCACGTATTACATAGAGTATGGAAGGAAATTTCAATATTAAAATGAAATGCTTATATAAAAGGGGTTAGAGTAGAGGGGTTTTCTTACGTGGGTTTGTTTGTGAATTTTGGTCATTATAATAAATCTAAAACGTTTGTTTTAGAATTATTTACTTTGAGAACGAATGCTAAAAAAAGGAATCTAAAAATTCAAAAATATAAATTATTAAAATATACTTAATTATAATTTTTTCGCTAATCTTACCGCTCTTACTAGTTAGTGCTGGTAAATAAAAATTATCATTTATTAAAACTATTATTTTTCACATAGAATAATTGACGTTACAAATATTGTTGTAAAATAACTTAAAAATAAAATTATTTAACAAAAGAAGAAGAAGAAAAATAATTAGAATTTAATTAATTTAAATAAACTTTTTCTTTAGAATATAATTTGATAGCATCAGAAAAAGGCTGTAAAATGCCTGTTAACACTTATTTATTAAATAATATTCTATGTCTAAGTAGAACTGCCTGTTGCCATATAATGATGGCCACTTAAGTAAATATAGCCAACTTTACGGTAAATCCCCTAAGGGTGAGTGCTGGTGGGTTGTGGCGACTTTGCAATATGTCCGCCATCTTCGATTAATACAACAAGTATTAATGAATGAAATGGATGGTTTACCTCAAACTTATTCAATTTATTATAATTATGTAAGTGTAAATTTATCATAAATTTTAAATTGTGATAATAATTCAAATTACTTATTTTTTTTTAATTGCCTGTGTTTTTTAACAGAGTATTTAGAAAAAACGTTAGACAAGTAAATTATATGCCTACTGTTCTTTTTTATTAACCGTTGGGACCCATTCGTCAACCAACCGAATCTTACGAAGGACTTAGAAGGAATCTTACCTAGTATAATTTAAGGTCTCGGCAGTTCAGTCTATTTATCAAAAATTACATAATTGTGTATCGATGATAAAATTATATAAATAGTGTAATTTTTACTCTTAAACAAACGGTTTTGACAAACGGAAGCTAAGTCAGCTTATAAAGGTTCCGTTTTGTCCTCCTGAGGTAAGGAACCCTAAAAACGAGAAAAACAATTCTTGTTACACTTTTTAAGTAAAAGGTATCAAAATTACTTATTAATTTTCTAAGGGTTAATCTCCCACGGTCGAGACCTTTGAAATAAGATGAGATGCAGGCGAAAATATTACACGAAAAATTACCTTTTACCTTTCCTTACTCTAGGGACTTTTAATTATTATTTGAGTAGCTAGAGGTATATTTTCTTTGATAAATATTATATTATGATTTTTGTTAGTCTTAATTATAGTGAGTTCACTACTCTGGAACATACTCTGGAACATAGGAATAAGCGTGAAGCAGTTGCTTCACGCTTATTCCTATGTTCCAGAATTAACGTATTAAGACATACATTTTCATTCATTTTCTTATTTTTAAAATACATATATATTATTTGAAAGATTTATTCACATTTCTATTTCTACATTGCATTTGATTTAAAACAGACGTTCTTCTATATTATAACAGTATTTTAGAAGTTTCAAAGACGAAATGGCCGCGTACCACTCGCAAACTGTCAAGAAACTAAATACTAACTTGAGAGTCCACTCGGTTGATTAGGGTTAGCACTCATTATAAATTATTATAACAGTTTAATGAAATGTATTAAAGAGAAGGTTTTATGTATATGTGGTGAGTGGGTTTGAATTTCGGTCAGGAATTTTAATATCTCTAAATATGTTTGTTTGGTTAGCCAAACCACAGATTCTTTATACTACACGAATACAAACATGGTTTTTTATGTAAATCCCCATCCTGATATATGTATACATACATTGCTCCCTTTATCATTTAGAAAAAATAACATCAATATCAGTTCAGCTGGTCCAGGTGTTACAATTTTTTTTAAATATTTAATTACGTATCAGTATCGTATAAATAACTACATGCATTTTAAAGGGCACGGTTATTTTGATATCACAGACAGACATTTTAGTTTTATTTAAATGTATAAGAAAATAGTCTTATCCACATTTTTTTATATCAATTTGCATTATCAGTACATTTTGATATTTGCGTTTACGAACTTTATGACAGTTTGAGAAAGTTGTAAGGTGCTTAATGCAAAGTCAGGTCTATTTTATACGATTAGGGGTGTCGATGCGATAGAATAAATTAATAATTTAAATATTTTGAAATTGCTATTATATAAATATTTTTTTTAGGATATTATAGTTTAATGATTGGCCTCAAATTCAGACACTTGTCTCATTTTTATAATATTTTACAGGCAAAAAATCAAACGCTTTTTCAGTTAGAATATTTTACTAATGCTATATGGATATTAATATACAAAATGCTAATACACTCAAAGACGCCAATTAACACTTTATTATCATCAAATTTATAGAAATATAATGTAACTAAAACACAAATTGACATCTCTGAGTGCGATAATAATTAATTATAACCATTGTCTAAATTCCATAAATCATCATAGAAACTACTGCCAAAGCTTATTGCTGCTTTATATTCGTCAATATACAGAGAAAATCAAATATTATAATTTATCAATACATGCCTGTCAACAATATTCAGATATATTTGGTATCTGATGATGAGAAATATGACAGCTCGCTTTCTACGTTGCTATTAATTGATTTATTAGTTACAGTTAGCATGTGTTAATTTTATATAATTGATACTGAAATATTAATTTTCTCTATTTGATACTTCTATGTAAGTATTAATATTAATTATTAGTATTAATAGTAGGCTGATGAGAACATGATAAAAAAATAAATGATAAATAAACATTAAGAAATATATTCATTTATTTCTCTGTTATTAAATAGTGTTCGAAATGTTATTTACATACAATTTCTAATATTTACGATAAGTAATATCGTAAATGTTACAATGTCTAAACGAATTAAGAACTTAGTGTTAAGACACTCCGTTCTCATTAAGACCCTTCTGTCTCCCATAATTAATGAATAATAGATAACATAGAAACCTATGACAACCCTATAGAACAGGTAAAGCGCAAAGTCGTCAGACAGCAAAGGGGTAATTAAAGTTTAAGAAAGCTTCGGTTCCTCGTTGATCTGTTCCAGTACACTTTACACGCCTTTGTGAATATACTAGATATATCTAAATAATTGATTTGCCGAAATTGCATGCCTTTGAATGTACATACAGACATATATACCTACATATGTATATATATAGGCTCATTGTGTCACAGTAGAACAGTATCAGAATAAAAGGCGATAGTTGTGGGTTCGTTTCTTATTCGGAAAACAGTTATATAGAAAGTAATATGTTTTTGTTTCAAATTTTGGTTTCTCTTGAAACCAAGAGCTGATATGATATGAGAACTAGAAAATCTCTGCTATTACTACGGGAGAAAAATACGTGCAACGATGAATTAATGTTTTTTTTGGATTCATCGTAGCTACAGTTACCGGGTTCTCCGTTGCAGGGAGAGAAGCTACTAGCTGAATTCGCTTGGCTGAAGGCTTAAAGAGAAATAAAGCAGTGGCGTAGCTAGGGGGGTGCGAGCGGTGCGGTCGCACCGGGCATCAACAGGAAAAGGGCATTAAAATCGACGATTAGTGTGTTTTTTCTTTGTTTTTTAGACTTTATACCATTTTAAAGGGCATCAAGTCTTTTAAGCCGCACCGGGCATCAAAATGAAAGGGGCATCAAAGTCGACGATCGCTTTGTTTTTTATAGAACTCAACGTCGATGATTACGTTTTTTTTTTTTTTTTAGAAGTCAACATTGACGATCACTTTGTTTTTTTAGAACTCAACGTCGATGATTACGTTTTTTTTTTTTTAGAACTCATCAACAGGAAAGGGGCATCAAGTCCCCCGAGCCGCACCGGGCAGCAAATACCCTAGCTACGCCACTGAAATAAAGTTCATCCCTACCGCTCAAGTTTCGCTCTGGACCCAACTTAATTAGAAACAATCTCACTAATACCTCTTTTGAAATACGTTCTAGAAATGAACTAGTCTTCTAGTAGTGTTCTTTTAGTAGATTATATAGGGATTTTGACGTTATACCTCTCGTTCTTACTTCTGTCACAGATACAGGATGGATTGTTAATTAAATTCTCGAATGAATCCTTTTGATTAAAATAGTTTTTTTATTAATATATTCTAGGAATACAGGTATTTAATTAAAACTCTTGTACCGATTGAGTAGCCATAATAGTAGTGAGTTGCCATTATCATTTAAAGGAAAGAAACAGTTAAATATCCACATTTTTAAACAGAGAGTTCCAATTAAAAAATAATAACACATATTTATGTCCGAATAATACCATTCAAAAATTTAATCAAGATACCCACCCAGTGTGTAGAAAATTCGCGAAATTATGCGACAGCGAATAATTGCTCGGGCGAAATGACGGCATGTAACAAAGGCACCATGTGCGGCGGAAAGCGAAATTTGTTTACGTATACGAGTACGTACGTAACATACGTGCGAGTAAGTACGTACAGTTTTGAAATTAAAATTTAATATTAACGCTCTGTTGTTAACATTTGGGTTTGGGTTTTGGTTTTGGTTTGATATTGGTTTGTTTGTATCGTTAGTTTGAATGGTTATGATATTTTAAATTTATGTATGTACATATGTGGGACAGTTCATTTGTGTTTTGAATTTGAATCATGTATTTGTAGGTTATGGCATCCCGTCGATGTTATTGAGACGATTTAATATATTTTATTTTGACTGCTTGCGGCTTCTCCCGCTTGTACTATAGGTGAATTTAATTGATAATAAATTAATTTAAAGTTATTTATTTTCTCATAAAGTTATTTACTTGTATATTCTCAATTAAATTATTATTATGATCTAATAACATTATCATTTTAAAGACATAATTATATTTGAATATATGAAAACTAAGCCTTTTCAATAAAACATTTATTTTATAACAATATTGTATGTAATGCTAAAGCATTGTTCACATATATTTTTTTTATATATAGTCCACAGTAATGTCAAAAACTGTATTAAAGTCTGTTAAGCCATTTCTGAGATTAGAATGCACAAATGCACAGACAAATAATAGGAGGTCTAAATCCTATTAACTTACAAAGAATTACACAAACGAAACAGACAATTTCGGTTATAGTACATTATAATGCTTCTTATAATAGCTATCTTTTATCTTCCATATAAAATCAAAGCGATCAAACAATCTAACGATAAGTAACTAGTTAAAATATGTACGTGTAGATTAAATTTAGTAACTTACGCTACTAAACAATCTATATATATAAAAGGACTTGTCCTCACTGACTGAGGTAAGACGCACGCACAGCCGTAACCGCTGTGCGTAGAAACGTGGAATTTGGACAGATGTTTACTTTCGTAATCTGGACATCCACTAAGAAGGGATTTTGAAAAATTTTAAACCTAAAGGGGTGAAATAAGGGTTCAAAGTTTGTATGGAAAAAAATTTAAATCTGCACCGATTTTTATAAAATTTGAAATTTAGATTTTTAAAAGTATTTAATTGAACACGTGTTTCATCGTTTTCTAGAATTCTCCCCCTAAGGGTGCAAATGAGGGGTTGAAAGTTTATATGGAAAAATCTTAAAACGCCACCTATTTTTATAAAATTTGATATTTAGACTCTTAAAAATATTTAATTGAACATGTGTTTCATGGTTTTCTAGAATTCACTCCCTAAGGGTGCAAATAAGGGGTTGAAAGTTTGTATGGAAAAATCTTTAAATCGCCACCGATTATTATAAAATTTGAAATTGAGATTCTTAAAAATATTTTATTGAACATATTTTTCAATTCACTCCTAAATACGCAAGCGAAGCTGCGCGCGTCCACTAGTTAAATATAATTTCACAATTGACATCCGACTATGGAATTCTTCTTACTGCTATTCTTGGTTAAAAAAGATACATATTCGTTAAATTCTACCGTATTTGATCCTGCTACAATGCTAAAATATTAACAAATGATAGCTTCATTTTTCCACTACAGAAAATTTCAACAAAGGCTGAAATTAATTAAATACTTGAAGTCACATCGCTCTCGCGGGACCAAAATATAAATGGGGGCAAGGAAAAATGCATACTTTTATGATACTATGGGGAACAAAGTTCCTTTTAAATCTACATGCATACTACGCTAATGCAAAATTTGTATATGAAATGCAATCAAATAGCTTCTTATTTATAGCATACTAGTGTTGCTCGTGGTTTCGCCCGCGTGGATTTCCCTTCCCAAGCTTTCACACAAGGGTACCGCATCCACAAATGGATTACTTATTTACTAATTTGTATTAAAGTTGTGTTCTAATAATGCGTCTATAGCGCTCTTTAAATGTGAAAAGCTATAATATAAATTGTCTATAAGGATTTTTGATTCATTAAGTCACTTGTATCTTAATAATGTAACTTCAAACATTACTATCTCAAATTGTTAAAGTAGCTTATTTTTTAGATACTTATTTTATATTTTTTTTTAGCTTCATGCTGTATACAAAGAGAACCTGGTATCTGACGGTAGAAAGACAGAACCCGGTGCCTAGTCTTAAGACACTGCCTTGCCCGTTTTTCACCGAATTCTGAACTCGCGCTTAAACTCGCTCTTTGTGCCTCTCCACTACGGCTAGCCTAAGAAAATTTTTATATATGAACTTTAGACTCGTGGTTTTGTTTTAGTTTATATAGATATAAAGATATTTTGATCAGATATTCAAATAATAACTGTTGCAAAATACAGTATATAAAATAAAAATATATACCTATTAATTATTTTTCCCACGTCCGTCCCGACCTTGTCCTTGTTTTATTTTATTCATTTGAACTGGTGACGTAATTGTAAGAAAAAGAAAATTCAGCGTTATCGCCCCCTCGAGATTAACTAAATTAACGGGAGTTACGTGACTGTATATAAGGGTGATCACACACTGTGATGGACAGTCATTTTAATGCATAAAGAGCCTAAAATATAAAAGGAATATCTTTTTCTACTTTATCTCCACGTGTATAGACAAGAAACGGAATGTTTTAACACTTAGTTATCTTTAACTATCATGCGGAGAAATACATACAAACAAATGTTTTTTTTATTAAAAAATAACAGCCGTGGAGCACGAGCGTGGTGGTGGTTTGGTGTTGAACCAAGAGTGGTGTTGATTTCAACGGAAAATGACTTTGTCTGAGCACTAGGCTCTCTCTGTATAACTATAGTCAACAATTTTGATATGTTACTTATTCAAATAAAAAAAAACATATTATATGTATTATTGCATTTATTTTAACTATACCTTAAAAGTTTACAATTAAAGAATCTACTTTATATTCCTCTATACAGTTGTATATTTCTCTAGTAATTTTTGTTTAATTTTTCTGAACAAGGCTTGTAAGTAATAAGTATGTACTTATTCTTTAGAATACATGGTCATAGCTACAGATAAATATGACCATGTTGTACTCACGACCTGGAAACATTGTGAAAGTTACATTACGATTTTTACGTTAAGTTTCGACACTAACTAGTCAGAATTTGCGTCATAGTGTATCAAATTCGTCGAAAACGAGGATTTTCTCTGCCTACCCTGCAGCTCTGGTGTCGAGGCGAAACGCGGCGTTGAGTTCCGCCACTCAACACCCAATGCCTCCAGAATTCGGCGGAACATGAGGAACGGTGTGTTTTAACACTAGGTTCCCTACTGCTATATATAGGATGCAGCGTGAACATTGTAATACTAAAGAAAGTATAGTATACCTTAGTGAAAGTATTCAGAGTTATAGGAGTGTAATTCAAAGACATCAAAGAGCAAGGACGTTGCGCTCTAAAAGAATAAAATTAAAATATTTCTACATATTACGACATTTTATACTTTCAATTGTTACTATAAAAAATAAACTACTGTCAGTAGAGTACAGTACTAAAATACTGTTATATTTTACATTAATAAGGATAAACTACACATTATATACTACCGGACTCGGGCGGCTTCGCCCGCTTGAACTATAAGAATAAAATTTTAAAAGGGATATTTTTTTTTAAAAACCCTTCTTAGCGAGTGTTTCTACCATAAGCGGTTACGGTTGTGCGTGCGTCAGTCAGTCAGTCTACATCTCCTTTTAAAACTCTAACTAAATTGTTACCTCATTATAATGAGACATATACTCTTCTGATAAGCAACGTCACCTCGATACCATAAATTTTCATATGCAGCATCTGCGATTCCACCACTCTAAATAGATTAAAATAATATACAAAATGTTAAATAATATAAAAAATCCCTGAAAAAGTTACACTTAAACGAGATTTTTTTATTTTTTACATTATTTAAAAGCTATTTTTTTACTTGGTGCGTTATCCATCAGCAGGGAGAACCTAGTGACAAAAACACAGATTTGCACACTTTCTGCCTAAATTCGAGACACTCTGCGTTATATAATATATCACTAATGGATTTTGTAAGAAACTTGCTTAATAAAGTATTTATTTATTATTATTATTATTTATTATATGGTGGAACTCGAAATGAACTCGGAAGGAACGGAACAATCATAACGGCTTTACTGTATCAAAAAAGAAATAATGAAGACATTTTTTTCCATTGCAAATATATATTATTTGTTATTAACTTACCTCCTCCCTTAGTAGCTCACTATAATAACACAATATAAAAATTGATGGTAAAATAATAAGTACAGCTAATATATTTTTCGAAAAATCTATTGGAGTATGCGATACCTAAAAAAAATAGTGAAATTATAATAAAAGTAGACAATACTAGTATTTCAGAACTTTAGTGCTTAATTTCCTTACAATATAAGTCGGGTATTATATTAATAATATAATTAATAATAATCCCTAGAGAATCCTGACACAAAATGAATGCATGGTAGACTGAGAAACGCATCGTCCCCCGCGAAGCTATAATTTGTGTTGAAATTTAATTAATTTGTCATTGTCACATTTGCTTCGAGTGGGTATCGAACTCGCAACCATCTCGTTACATATGTTAAAAATAGCATATGATATCATGTTTTAGTAATATCACTTACAATAGAGGCAAAAGCGAAGAGACATACTTCAAACGTAACACATGACAAATTCGTGAAGAATATTACGTAGAAACTATTGTTCATCAGTTTTGTTAATCTAAAATAAATAAAGGAATATTTTAATTAATTTATAAAGTACACTAATAAAAATGAGTACACTGACGTATAGATTAATCTTATCAAAAACATATTATATATGTGAAATGAGAGCCAAGTTTATTGTTAATTAATGCGTTAGTCTCGGGTGTACTCAAAAATAATGGGAGATCTACGAGTATGTATGTGGGTATCGAGTTCTATGTTCACTCGGTATAAAATTCAAGCTCTAATTTTCTTAATTAACTATCTCTTTTAAAAAAATATTTAAATTGTCATTGCATTATAAAATAAGTATTAAAAAATAAGTTAATCAGTTTTTATTTTAAGGAACCATAAAAGTGAAGCAGTAAATGTTCTAAGAGTTAAATAAATTGAAGTAAAAAAATATTTGACAAATATTTGGATATTTACTTTATTAGTTTTTGATGTTGTTTGATAATCATTTCAATTGTATGTGTGGGTTCATTTCGATGATTTTTGTTTAAATTCCCTCGATTATTCCTTGGCGTTAACCTTTTTAAATCATCTCGAAGTAAAGAGAATGCCGTGCTGAGGTAAGCGCATAAGGTGATAGTCAAAAATTCTATTCCAAAATACATGTACCCCAGACTCGAAACTGAAATACAATTTAAGAACTTAAATATGAAATAATATGAAGTAATTATACACGCTTCTATCGGCTCTTTTTTTTATTGTTTTTGTTCCTGCCTTTGTCCATGGGTACCTGTGCTCGTTTTTTTGGGTAACTGGGTACCCATAAAAATGGGCCAACAAACACAACGGTCTCAAATAATATCATTAATCTCTTCATATAATATTTCCTTCCGGGTGGAGGGGTTGACAGTTGGGCCATTTTATTTTTCATCCTTAATTACTTTCAAAACATCTAATAAGATAAATTAAGGTAATACAAGATTTTTCAAACGACGAAAACAGACCGTGCTGATATGGAATCTCATGATGGGGTAAATTAACAGAAATCTTTGTGGACACTCCACTGTGATTGATAAACGAAATTCTTCATTTTTAAATGATCTTTCTTCTATCGTAAATTCGTTGGAGAATATCTTAGTCTTGTAACTGATATCCCAAACACCTTTAAAAATATTATTTAACTTACCTTACACCTTTAAATAATGCTGTGGCTATGCTGTGTACTCTGTGGTTATCATAAACGTATGAGAGACTGGTGAGATTACGTGGCTATAACATGAGGTGATCGAGGGTGAGAATTAAAAAAAATCCACAGGAGATGTGTATTTTACAACCATTACATACAAACATAATACATGTCATTTGTGCAACTGTGTAAATATATACAAAAAACAAAATGTATTTTAGCATCTTACTTGTAAATATTTGGAACAAATATGCAATAATGTATAGAAACCAGTCCTCTGAAGTGTCGAAAAAAATATATACAGATCCAAAAGCCAGCATTAGTTCCGTATCTTGACGAAGAATAAACTTTCGTACTAATGTGATAATAAATGATATCGTCAAATTTAGCCATAATGCGACGAGAAAACTCCAGTAGCATACTTAAAGAACATAATCATCATTTTATATTTATTTAAATACTTTGCAAATGGCGAAATAAATCTTAAGAAACTAAATCAATGATTTAAAAAACATAAAAGATTTTATGTGGAGCTTCTCTTAGAAATGTTTATATAGTTCAAGTAATAAAATAAAGTTATAGCCAAACAGAAGTTCATATCTGTAGCTATCTGTAGATAAAAACTTTCTTTGGTAACATTTGTCCACGGAAGTTAATTACAACGTTTTCTATTGGAATCTAAGTAACATCTATCTCACTAATATTCTTACGCGTGTAATTTACAAAATTCATATTGAAAAATAAATAACATAAAGTTAATAATTATTATCTTATGCTTACCTACTTGACCCACGCTAAGAGTTTTTAGAAAACGATTTTTAATCCCAATTTGAATATCAGTTAAATTGTCTGTTCTCCACATGACACCGAGGCTCAGAATCAATTTTTGAATGTTTGCTTTATGATATAAAACTATATAAAATTTTACAAATCCTAAAATAAAAAGTATATTATTTTATTAATATAAGGGTTCATCTCGATACTAGGAGAGGAGAAGCGTCTAGCACACTAGGAATAAATCAAAAGAGCAAATAAATAAAATTTTCATTAATATTTATCTGCACAATTAAAATGTTTCTCCGTAACTACAAGATATAAAACACACATATTCCAAAGAAATTAAAATAAATTGTAATTTAGATGAAAAAAAAAATACCTTGAATTATAACAATAAAGCATGAAATCACGTAGGATAGTTCAGGAATTTTAAAATCCCCTTGAATTCGTCTTATCAAATAAATGGTCATAGAAACAAATTGAATACTTGTAAGAAACGTTCTTACAAAAAAACGCCAATATTTTTTAAAAATTGGCACGTGATCATCAAAAAAATTAAAATCATTGAACTGTATTAAGCCAAAACATATAGAATAAAGTTTAATATATTCTTGAGGGAGATCAGAAAATTCAACCATTTTGCCACACGTCTTATGTATACTCGTACAATGCTCGTAACAGAAGTATCGAGCATTTATATAAGAATTTGTATTTCAGAGCCTTGTAGCCTTTAGAGTTCTGCTATAAATATTGGAAAATAAACGTGATTTGTATATACTGCTTGAATTTCAAATATTATTTTGTATTACAATAAATTTCGTAAAAAAAAAGCATGTTGGGGCCTGTCGTGGCTCATGTGTGTGACTGTACACTCAAGCGGTGGTGAGTTCGATCCCCACTCAAGGAAATGAAACAGTTATTTAAATTTATATTTTCAATTCTTCGCTCTGGTTGGAGGCAAAGCGCGGCGTTGAGTTTCGCTACTCAATATATAATGGCACCAGAATTCAGCGGAATATAAGGAATGAAGTGTCTTCAGTGGTATACAACGTCTTCAGTTTCATAAGATCAAAAATAAATATAAATAACAAAGCAATTATTAAACGAACTGCTTAGTTTAAAACAATGTTGCCTTTTCAGATCTTTAAATGCCGTTTCCATACCGGTACTATTAATCAAGCTTGTTAAGCAAGCAACAAGCTTGTCGACTAATCTCTTCTTTTCTCTATTTCACTTCATCTTCCAGCACGAACAGAAGTAAGCAGTTAAATCAGTGATACAATCTTTGTGTCAACATTTGGTGTGTGACAAAAAAATGAAACGCTGTAAAAATGAAGTGCTGCCAGAAACATGCAGAACCCAAAAATTACAAAGAATACTATCTTGACTTTATTCATTATGAAAAATAGTACCTCCCTTCCTGATACTAAAGTGTGAAAAGTATTCATTTTGTTACTTTTTCAGTACAAATTATAAGCCAATGTTGCCTTTGTGAATAACATAATAGTTTACAGAGGCGTGGTAAATACTGTTTTAAGTGGACAAACAATTCGTAAAGTGTATTATAAATCATATAATAACAACAATAATATAGTAATACTAGCGGCCCGCTCGCGGTTTAACCCGCGTGAACTATGTTATTATTAATTTCTGTCTCCATGACTACGTCCTAGTGACGTCTATGCAAGATTTGAGACTCGTAGCATTTGTAGTAACGAAGTTTCATACAAACTTTCAACCCCAAAAACAACCCCTTAGAAGTCGAATATTGCAAATTCCCGTCTTAGCGAGCACCTACGTCCTTTAAGTAACTCCTATGCAAAATTTGAGATTCCTAACACATGTAGTTTCTGAGATTTCGTGATGAGTGAGTGACCTTTCGATTTTATATACATAAGAAGATAGAATTTACATGATAAATTGTTTACTTGCTTGTTATATTCACGCTGTATCCCGCTTATAGCAGGCAGTGTTAAAAATATTTAAAGCCTAATTTTTGAGATCTGCTATCTGCTGAATTTGTGAGTTCTGCTACTCAATACGCAATGCCTCCAGAATTCAGCGGAAAATGGGGGACGGAGTGTCTTCACACAAGGTTCATTCTGCCTGCCCTGTTGTGAGCGGGAAACAGCGTGAAGCTGAAAGAAAATATCATATTTTTGCATCATTCCTCGTAACAGTCTAATGCATATCTAAGAGTCTATCTATTGATCTATTCATCCAAGGTAAAAATCTTGCAACGATTCGATTTTATAACATTAAACTAATTTTTACCAGGAGGAATAGGGAAAGGCGATACTTTGAAACATATTTATTTTAATTGTTTAATCTATTTTGTAATTCAAATTCAAAATATTCTTTATTCAAATAAACTTATAATCAGCACTTTTGAATCGTCGAATGAACATATGAACAAAAAGCTACCACCGGTTCGGAAGGCAGTTCTGCTGAGAAGAGCCGGCAAGAAACTCTACAGTTGCTCTTTTCAAAATCAATGGTACAATCACAATCTGTTACATTAGCTGGCAGCTATCCTGCATTACATTCAATAGACATTAATTCCATACATGTTTATCTTCTAAATATTCTTGAACAGTGTAATAAGCTTTACTTGTTAAAAATTTTTTTACTGATATTTTAAATTTTGGAAGTGGCAAACCTAGAATACACTGCGGAATTTTATTATATACACGTATGCTCAGACCCATAAAAGATTTATTAACTTTTTGGAGGCGAAAACTTGGAGTAACAATCTTATCTTTATTTCTCGTTCCTATCGTATGATTGTCACTATGTTTACTATGACAATGTATATTTTGTCGGACAAAGAGAATATTATAGTATATAAATTGGGAAGCAACTGTAAGAATACCTGCATCTTTGAAAACATCTCGCAGAGAATCTCGCGCTCTTAGTTTATAAATATATCTTACGGCTCTTTTTTGGAGGATAAATATAGAATTTATGTCTGAAGCACTGCCCCATAGCAGCATTCCATAAGATAAAATACTATGGAAATAGCTATAGTAGACTAGTCGGGCAGTTTCAACGTCCGTCATTTGTCTTACTTTTTTAATTGCAAACGCGGCAGAGCTGAGTTTATCCGCAAGTGTTTCCAGATGAGCATTCCACTGGAGTTTGGAATCTGTAGTTACACCTAGGAAAATAGCTGATTCCGACAAATTGAGAGCTTCTCCTTTAATTAGTAGACTAAAATTATGTTTTTTAACATTTGGCAAAGCAAACTCAATGCATTTAGTTTTTTTAGCATTTAACATTAGATTATTAACATCAAACCAACGAAGAATATGCGATAGTGAATAGTTCACTTCGTCATAATTTATTTTGTTTCTGTCAACCTTAAATATTAAAGAGGTATCATCCGCGAAGAGTACAATATCACATAGGTTCTTCACATAAAAAGGCAGATCGTTAATATAAATAAGAAATAAAAGGGGACCAGAATAGATCCTTGTGGAACGCCCATCTTTAGAGGAGATCCAGATGATTTTACATTATTTATACTAACCTTCTGGATTCTTCGGTTTAGATATGAGGCAATAAGATCAAGGGCAGTATCCTGTATACCATAATGATATAGTTTTAATAACAGAGTTTTATGGTCTACACAATCAAAGGCACAAAACACTCCAATAGCATTTTGTGACTTCTCCCATGCGTCATAGATGTGCTTTAGAAGTGCAGCACCCGCATCCGTAGTGGACTTGCCTTTGGTGAAACCATATTGCTCATTTATTTTAATACTCTATTATTTTAATATTCTCTTATGAAATAAACTTAGCTATTTTATTTTGATCAATTCAAAGGTTATATTTGATAGGTTAGGTTAGATGTGTATTGTAGCCAAAGTCTATAAGAGGGATCAAAATCTTCGCATGTTAGTATGTAAATAAAAGAAAATATTTTATATGTATTATTGAATTTATTTTAACTAAAGCTTGAAAAGTCACATTTAAAGAATGTACTTAATCTACCTCTCTACAATTTTATATTTCACTTAAAATTTTTGTTTAATTTTTCTTAACAAGACTTGCAAATGAATAAGTTATTTTTTCGAATACATGGTCATAGCTAAAGATAAATAAGACCATGTTGTACTCACGATCTGAAAACATTGACACTGTTATAAAAAATATTATTAATAAATATTATTGTTAAGTTGAGCGAGGAAATGAGTATACCCACTCATTTCCTCGCTCTGGTAACGAGGCAAAGTGCAGCGTAATCCACGTAGCCACTCAACATGCAATAGCATCCAGATATCGGGAGAAAGTTTGGAACAGACGTGTCTTAATAGGAACGCAGTGTCTTAACACTAGGGTTCCAGGTTCCCTTTGACTACCCTGCTATGTGTAGCACGCAGCGTGAGCATTGTGAAATAAAAAAAGTATACTATACCTTAGTGAATGTATTCAGAGTAATGGGAATGTAATTCAAACACATCAAAGTGCAAGGACGTTGCGCTCTAAAAGAAAAAAATAAAAATAATTGCACTTATCAAGATATTTTGTACTTTCAATTAAAATTAAACAAATTAATAGTTCCAAGTTGCAACAGAATACAACTGTTCTGCAAAAAATTGTTTGTCTGGTTCAAGCTAGATTAAGAGCTATTGCAGAGTTACACATGATGACTTCATTTTATAACTAGCGGCCCACCCGCGGCTTCGCCCGCTTGAATTACATGATTATTCATTTAATCAGTATCAGCACATTGGTCCTTAGCGTTTCGAGCTATGGCCATTATATTTGATCTTTTTTTTTATTGATTTGTATGGATATTATATTTGATCAAGAAATTCTTAAACTTCTTAGTTGCCTTGAAATTAAATTGAATGGTCCCAACTTAAGATACATATTTTAATAAGTAGACAGAATAGTTTTTTACCGAGCTTTTTTACCCAGGCTTTAGGAATAATGAGCATTTACAATAAATACTTTAATTTTATTTGAATTGTTACCTCATTATAATCTATATATATAATAAAACTGTAACGGGGGTAAAATCTGTACATTGAATATAAACTAAAAAAAACACGTCAGGGGGACTCAATACAACTAATAGAAGGTAAAAATATGATTTTTGGAATTCTTGTCTGTCTGTCTGTTGTGACTCTTTAACTCAAAAACTACTGGACAGATTTAAATGAAACTTCTTTTGTTGCATAGCTATTAGTCTTCGGCAACATATAGGCTATAATTTATTTTGATAGTCCGAATACCTGATGTGAGACCCTAGCAGCCCGCCTAATCTATAAGAGATATCAATACAACGAATTAGGAAAAGTTATTCAACGTGATGAGCATTTTCTGTTGATATAAAAAAATCGATCCTACCACAAAGTGGAACCCCAGTCACCCAGCTAAACTTTAAAAATATATAATCTGTCGTCTTAAAATAAATTATTGTACGTAATAAACATTTTTTTGACGTTTATTAATATCATAATTATTATTTAGAATTGTTAATTCATAGTTTTTAGTTAAATTTAAGTAAATATCTTCATTTTACTTTATTAGTTAAGAGCGCCTATTATTATCTCAAAAGCAAACATATATGCAAATTTTAAAGTATATAATTTTATCAGGCGTTCTTTCATTTCTGTCAAAATACGTATTTATATTCATCCCCCCTCGCGAACACATCTTTTAATTCCCTTCATGAAACTTATATTTATACAAGAAATATTTTATACAACTTTTATGACTACTATTATTATAAAACTAAAGAGATTGCTTAGTTGACGCGGTAATCTCAGAAAGTACGGATTTAAATTGAATAATTAGTTTTGTGTATCATAGTGCCTACATATAGGAATGTTTAGGCTATAAGTATTACATCACGATATAACCAATCGCAGAGGAGAAACATTAAAAATATGTTGCAAAACTGGAGAGCTTGAGAGGTTCCATGCGTCCACCGCGTAAAGCTACGCAAAAATTACATGTGAAAAATAATTGTTCTCCTTCAAAAGTTCTAAGTAAAAGTCCATGATAGAAAATGTTTATCTCCTAAGCCTACACTAACCATTTAAAACAAATCCGTATCCAACATGCACCTACAAATCACATTAGATATTATGACTGTTTACTGTAGATCGCCACACGCAACAGGGTAGGCAAAGGGAACGTAGTGTTAAGACACTCTATTCATATTTTCCGATGAATTCTAGAGGCATTGTGTGTGAGAGCGAAGAAATGCAAATATTCGATATTTAATTTCCTCAAGTGGGAATCGAACCCACAACGTGCTGCGGTACCAGTCACACTTTATGCCCCTACGTCACGACTGGTCTCATAATAACCTTTTACTAGATACATTTCAAAGCAATATGTTACAAGTTATTAGGTATTTAAAATGTAGTATAAGATAAAGATATCCTGTAGTATTATTGTATCAGTTACAAGCCACACACCCCGGCTTTGCACGGGTGCACGGTACATGTAGGTGCTAACGTGCTGTTAGTGTATAGTCTTCTGTGTATATTTTTCTATATATTTAATAAAGAATAAAACTTGAATGTTTTTATAACCCTTATGATTATCAAGATGGTGTGGATGGTATTTAAGTTTATGATTTACCTATTTTACGATTAGAAAATACGGCTGCAGAAAGCAAGTCAAACAGTTTTCCAGGACACTCCCCATGATAAATACGATAGAGAACACACAGCTAGAAGACGTTTCTACGCAATGCTAAAGTGTCAAGCCTTTTACAGATCATTGGTTCCCCATTGTTTCAAACGGTTCTACGTTGTAAGCAATTAAATGTGCCAAGCTGGCACTGGGATGCACCCGCCCAGAGACAACGTGGCCCCACATATGCACGTACCTCGATCCTATAAAGCTGCTGATGACCACCACTTTCTTTAAGACCAATTTGGCCTTGCTTTCTACATGATCGCGATACTTTCAGTCACGCGCTCTATATAAGGGTATTGTTTTTGACGACGACGACAGATGACAAATGTTGTGATAAACGCGCAAACTTATGTCTTCTGGAGGTTAAATTGAACCAAGTTCTTTTCACCTATGAGGAAACATTCCCAAGGGATGCCTCAACAGAAGATAAGTTTGTTTCATCACTGGTCGACGTTTCAAGCTACATGAACAATAATAGAGTCCAAATCTACAAAAACAATTCTGTTTGTCTGTTTATTTGTCTGTACACGCTAACCTCCGGAACTACTAGACTGATTTGAATGAAACTTTTTGTTGTATAGTTATAAAGTCTAGGCAACTTCTAGGCTATAGTTTATTTTGAAAATCTGGACACCTGATGTGGAACCTTAAAAGCCTGTCTAAACTATAAGAGATATAAATATACTGCCTTTGGAAAAATTTAACATTTTGACAAACAATTTCCAGATATTTATACGTAACAAAAATTAAGGTCTGGAGTACCAGGCAGCCCATCTAATCTCGAAGAGATAAAGATAGCGTCTTAGTAAAAGTGGATCAACATAACAACTTGGGCCCTGGCCTGGCCCAATATTTGTCAATATTTCTATGGTAAGATGTCAATTGAAATGTGAACGTCTCATTGTGCGTCTATATCACTAAATCTAAAAGCCACAAATTTTATAAAATTAATAAAGCGTTGTGTATTTGTGACTTAAAAAAATATGCCTTCTATAAGGCGGTGGACAAATTTAGGCAGAAGAATCTAATCGTACTGCCCAGAACGTGAAGATTGCAATGAACGTGAGCACGATAGTTGACTGATAATGGTGCAAATTTGAATC
Organism: Heliconius numata; assembly: GCA_016802625.1. NCBI lineage: Eukaryota > Metazoa > Arthropoda > Insecta > Lepidoptera > Nymphalidae > Heliconius > Heliconius numata. The sequence goes on from JAEBDU010000096.1 coordinate 736,791, forward strand.
GAGCTGCTTTTAGTTACGATATATCAATTGATGCCAGCAGTACCTACAGTTGTGTTGCTATTGGATCAATGAACTCAGCTTGCCAATATTGTAAGGTTATTGTAAAAACTCAGTTTGCCAATCAATTTGGTGGCGCAATGATTTTATTATAACGAGGAGGATTGCCAGTTGTTCCACGTTCAATGCAAGCTGAGTTGCTGAGATGTTTAAAGTCCTCGAAAATGTGGAAACATGTCAAGGTATTACATTTAAGTAAGAATATGCGTGTCATGTTGCAAAATGATCTATCTGGAGACATATTCTCTAAACAACTCATTGATATTGGTAATGGCAAACTTCCTATATATGCGCTGACTGGCTGCATCACCTTTCCTGATAGTTTTTGTCAGTTCAATCAATCAATCAAATCAGCCTTTTCGGGTCCACTGCTGGACATAGGCCTCTCCCAGGGTGCGCCAAAGTTCTCGATCCTCCGCCTTCCGCATCCAGTCGAAGCCAGCAACCTTCCAGTCGAAGCCAGTAACCAATTGTCAGTTAACGTAATCAAAAGATGAACTCATTCATAAAGTGTTTCCAAATGTTGCTGAAAATTATTTATTCCATGATTGGTTGAGCGGAAGAGCTTTACTGGCTGCCAAACACACTGATGTAAATGAATTAAATATAAATTTTCAAGATGGCATTCCTGGCAAAATGAGGACACATAAGTCAGTTGATACGGCAACTAATGAAGATGATGTCGTGAACTATCTACCGGAATTATTAAATTCACTTGATTTGCCAGGATTGTCGCCTCACAACCTTCAATTAAATTTTAAATGTGTAGTTATAATGTTGCGAAATATTAACCAACTGAAACTTTGTAACGGCACACGATTAGCGATAAAAAAATAATGAATAACGTAAAAGAAGCAATCATATTGAAAGGAAAGTATAAAGGAGAAGACGTTTTGATACCCCGCATCCCAATGATTTCGACTGACATACCATTCGAGCTTAAAAGTCTACAGTTTCCAGTACGGTTTGCTTTCGCAATGACTATAAACAAATCCCAGGGGCAGTTATTAAGTGTTTGTGGTATTAATATAGAAAACTCATGTCTCTCGCATGGTCTATTGTATGTTGCCTGTTCCCGTGTTGGAAAACCATCTGCTCTGTTTGTTTACGCCCCAGAAAATCAAGCAAAAAATAACGTGTACCATAAAGTACTACAATGAAAATGAAACTGAATTTAGAATAAGTAAAAATAAAATAAAATATAATAAGTAGGCATCATAATAAGATATCAGAAATTGTTATTTTTATTATCATTTTTAATGAATATTATAAGAATTAAAATTGATTTAAGTTTTTATTTTTTTTATCTTACTAGCTGACCCGGTGTCGCGAATAGCAGAATACATAGTTAAAAAAAATCGACTGTTAGGCGATACGAAGTTCGCGGGTCTGCTAGTGAAACATATACTCTTCTGATAACCAACGTCGCCTCGATACCATTCATTTTCATATGCAGCATCTGCCATTCCACCACTCTAAATAGATTAATATAACGTACACAATGTTATAACAAAAAAGTTATTAATTAAAATGAAAACCTCATTTACTCTTTTTTCCATATCTTTATTCTTTTAGGCCAGTCGTGGTGGTGCACAAGCGTGTGACTGTAAATGCGACTGGCTATGGATCCGACCCCGACCCGAAATGAAATATTTTATATTTTCATTTTTTCACTCTGGTGTCGAGGCGAAAGAGCAGCGTTGAATTCCATCACTCAGCACGCTCCAGAATACAAAATCGGGAATGGACTGTCCTAATACTAGGTTCTCTCTGTCTACTCTGCTGTGTTCCGTACACTTACAGCTGGAAGTTAAAAAAATATTTATATTATATGTTATTATTTATTTATTATTATATATATTTAGTTATTATTTATTATATGTTATTATATGTTATTATTTATTTTTAACATTTGTACAATTTTAAATGCTTATTCTAAATCTAAGTCTCTTATCTTACTTATCACAGATATCTGTACGAATTTTTAGAAGCAATTTTTTTACTTGGGGCGTTTTAGGGATAGAGTGCCTATTGTCAAAAAAACACTGTGTTTAATGGTAGAACTCTATGTGGAACTTTAATACTCGTATATCAAAATGTTTTTTTTCAATTGTAAATATATATTATTTGTTATTAACTTACCTCCTCCCTTAGTAACTCACTATAATAACACAATATAAAAATTGATGGTAACATAATAATTACAGCTAATATATTTTTCGCACGATCCATTGGAGTATGCGCTACCTAAAAAGAATGATTAATTAAATTATAACAGAGATAGACAATACTAATATTTATGTACTTTATTGCCTTATTTCCTTATACCTAATATAAATCGAGCATTCTATGAATAAATATTAATAATATCTATATATCTATATATATATAATAAAACTGTAAGGGGGTAAAATCTGTACATTGAATATAAACTAAAAAAAAGCCTTCATCGGGATTTAATACAAGTAATAGAAGATAAAAATATAATTTTTGGAATTCTTGTCTGTCTGTCTATTGGGGCCGATTTACGCAAAAACTACTGGACGGATTTAAATGAAACTTCTTTTGTTGCATAGCTATTAGTCTTCGCCTACATATAGGCTATAATTTATTTTGATAGCTCGAATACCTGACGTGAGACCCTAGCAGCCCGCCTAATCTATAAGAGATATCAATACAACGCTTTAAGAAAAGTTATTGAACATGATGAGAATTTTCTGTTGACATAAAAAGAAAAATAGAATCCAATGTGGAACCCCAGTCACCCAGCTAAACTTTATAACATAGGTATAATTCGTCAGTCGTCTTAAAACAAATTATTCTGCGATTCATAAACATTTTGACGTTTTTTAATACCATAATTATTATTTGAAATGGTTCAACACCAAATTATAGAAATTTAAGTAAATATATTAAGTAAATATATACAATTTATATAAAAATAGGAATAGTAATTTTATAATATCAAAAAAATATACGAAATATTTTTATTTATAAAAATGAATCGCTGAATCTATTGGTAAGCGCAAATCTCGAGAGCAGCTGAACCGATTTCGCTAATTC
>JAEBDU010000096.1:747969-779700 GCA_016802625.1 Heliconius numata
GGTGAACCGATTTTGAAAATTTTTTTTTTGTTTGAAAGGTGAAGCTTCCCGAATGGTCCTATTTTTTTTTGGTTCATGTCTGACAATGGTATCTATGAGAAAATCACATATGTATGTGCGCGACAAATAGCCGAATAACTCAATGTCGCGCTGACCGATTTTGATGATTCTTTTTTTATTTGAAAAGATACACTTCAAGGATAATTTGGTGAAAGTTTGGTTAGGTTCTGATTATGAAATCCGGTGAAAATTGAGAAAGTTTGTTTTTTTTTTTGGTAAAACATTGATTATACTGTAATAGTTATAAGCAAAAACTTTTTATATTGATGTCAGAGGTGAGATTCCTGATCGTTGCATTTCTTTACAACCAATCTCAAAAAAGAGAATGTTCTCATTTTCAACCAACTTCAAAAAAGGGAGATTCCGAATTCACCCGAATACTTTTTATGTATGTTCTTGTCAATATACCAAAATGTAACTTTGCACAAAAATAATAGCTAATTATATGAAGTTTTACAAAGAACAATCTCAACCACTACCACCACCATCACCACTCGTTCAAGAAGCATCATTTTAAAATCTATCCATCACTAAAAATCGTAAAATAAATTAATTTTTAACAAAAAGAAAAACCGACTTCTAACAACGAACTAAAAAGTGAAAAATAATCTTACAAAGATTTTATAATTTTGAAGTCGGTGTCAAGCTAATGCTACAACACCTTTACAACAATATCTAATTACTAAGCCTGTTTGTGTTACTTGGCACCGACTTCAAAATTATAAAATCTTTATATAATTATTTTTCACTTTTTAGTTCGTTGTTAGAAGTCGGTTTTTCTTTTTGTTAAAAATTAATTTATTTTAGTTTGTTTATGCATAAAATAAATCAAAATTTTAGAGTTTAGCAATTGATTTAATAGATTTAAATTGTGACTGCGCGCACACTGTAAACTTAATTTTTCCGTCATAAAATCCCATTCTGCAACAATTCCAGGTTAAAACATAGATTATATATTGCTCTACAAATATCTATTCATCATTGAGAAATTTCACGCACTACGTGGCTGCTTGAGAGGGTTTGTCTATACACAGGTAAGGGTTAATGATTTTTTCTATTGAAGTGCGGAACCCTAAAAAAATATACATTACATTTTAATTACTTAAGTAAGCATTTACCATGCCTTAAACAATTATGTTAATCACATGGATAATGACAATTCATTTTGAATTTATAATGTAAATGTAAAGCATAATGGATATTTCCCACAGAGTTCCCGACAAGACGTCAATTCTTGTTTTGACGTCATGGAGCAGTTAAGGTGCAGGGTGCATTACATTTAAATGATAAATATTTAAATTTTCTATAATATTTTTATATTTTCGTTTTATAAAATTTGAGAAAAAATCTGGAAAAATGATATGTTAACTTTCCTTGGCAATTTTTTTGTTGCTGAAAAAATCAGGACGAGTTATATACGCATAGAGATGACTTCAATATTTCCTGATCGTTTTTAATAATAGTTTTCTAGATTTAACGAAGACAATAAAAAAACAAAAAAATACGTTCGTTTCTTAAATTGTTTATTCCGCAAAGTAGTTTCTGTAGTTTCTGAGCATGTTTCTTACAAAATATGCTCAAAAGTCGAAACTTTTCGATTTGTAAAAGACAGGCAATATTTGAAATCACAGTAAACAATTACATCTAATTGAAAATGTATGTTTATAAATTTATGTTGAAAAATTATACGTAAATTATTACGTACTCGTATGCATCGAATAAGATCAAAACGGGACTTGTGTACTTTGAAGATTGTCGGAACCTAACTTAGCTTTATGCGATTACCCTCACACAATAAACACTTGTTCCAACGTTCTTTAGCGTAGAACTTTACACACTTTCGATTATTTTGTATGTGATTTTAATTTCTTTTTTTTTAAGTAAAAAAATAAGTGTCATGACACTCGCTTTTCATTTTCAGAATAATTTTTAATATACATGCCAATACACAAAATAAGGAGCAATGTGAATGTTAATATAAAAATATTGTCTATACTATTAATAATAATAATAAAACACTTTTATCCTTATATAATCATCCATTAAAAAATTAAAAAATAAAAATCAATGTACCATGTAAATGTTTAATTAAAAAAATATATATTTTTGTGGATATACCATTAATAACTCACTACATATTCACGTTTGTTCAACATAAAGTAGAGACAGAGAATAGAACCTACTTCAAAGACTCTTGATTCTATAAATTTACTAACATTTTTATTCTAGAAACTAATTTTAAAGCTGATATAACTGAAGCGCCCTTAAGTATTATCATAGTCTTCATTAACAATTTCAAAGGAATTTCAACCTCTTATTTGCAGTCGCTGTAAAATTGCTACTTCTAATATAAAATATTAAAATAGTAATTGCATTATTCTTGAAATATTTATAGAAGGTTTTTTTTAGTTTTTTATAGTATATTTTTATAGAGATTAAGTTGTAGCTAATTTGTATTGTAAGGCTTGTGAATAGAAATTTATATTTATGCAATAGTAGGGTAGGGTTCAATTTATATTTATGCAATAGTAGGGTAGGGTAAATTAATTACATTATTTAAAATTAATTATAATGTTTTAAAATGGCGAAAGTCAAAGATCATATCGTCGGTTTAAACTGTTACCTGCTAACCTATAAAATAAATTCTCAAGAGGAACGAAAAATATAAAAAAAAACTATGAATATATTATTAAAGGAAGATTTTACAATTTCCAAAATTGATTCATGTTCACTACTACATGAAATAAAATTAAGGTCAAATTTATATATTTTTTTATACTTTCTAAGGGTTTAAAATTGTAGCATTACTTAAACGTTTGGTTTTAAATATATAAAGTTACCCAAAGTCGTATATGTGGAACGGTTCTTAAAACATCAAGCTCTCTCTGCTACCCACTTCCTACGTACGTGTTGCAATGTGATTAATCTCCAGTTTTAATTAGTTTGGCTGCCAACTTGGGCTTATCACTAAATGAGATTACATTATATTAGATTATAATTTTATATACATTAAGAATATATTGTTATTAGCAAGTTAAAAAATTAAACTCATACGTACACTGTTTTTAATTTAATCGTGTTATCTTATGATGGGATTTTGAAGGAATTATTTATATTTTATTACTCTGATAACAAGCGCAGCGTTGAGTTCCGCCGCTTACACAATATCATGAAAAGTTGATAATGAAGTGTTTGAACACTTGGTTCCCTGTGCAACCACACACTGCTCGATTCAGATAAAACATTTAAATAATATACCAGATAATTTTTTTACAGTATAATTTAAATTAGTTACATTTACTAAGGAAAAATTAACGAACAGAATGTTATATCACTACATTTTTTTATTTCTTAATATTATATCACTGAAACTAGAAATGTGGTTTGGTGCAATGCAGGCTTTGCATATTCTTAGAGGTATGACTTTTGAAACCTACTGCTCATTTTTTGTTAGTGGGTAGGTTGAATTTTCTAGTTTTTACTTTAAAATCTTGGTTGGTAGCGTTTATTCATACAACCTGGCTTCGTACAAGCTGTTGCATTATGTTCTAGTGTAACCTTAAAGTGAATATCAACTTGGCTTGGCAAAAAAATTACAGTATTTTTTTAGCAATGGAATGAAGTCGTGGTAAGTTATAACTCAGTTGAGTTGATTTGAATGTTTCTCTCTCTCTTTCTCTCTTGGGATTTTTTAAAATTAGGCGTAAAGTGGAGAACAGATTGCTGAATGAACATAGCCCAGCATTTTTTTTCTCTCTGTCTTAACACTAGGTTCCCTCTAACTACACTGCTATATGCGGGATACAGCGTGCAACTGACGTGTATTAATAAATTTCCATTGAATTGAAATTCAATTAGATATTTGTAAAAGCATTCGTAAGCATATTTCTTTTCAATATTCATGGATAAATTTTTCATGAGAATCTAAAATATATTACGTACAAAACAGGCCTGATGACAGCACTGCCATAGCCTGTGCATATTTGTTTATTTGTTTCATATAATACGAAATTAATATTCAGTTTAAATATATATCAGGCCAGTCGTAGCTGAACACAAACGTTTGAATCAATTAAATATTTCATTGCCTCGAGTGGCCATCGAGCCCACAACCAACGGCATCAATTATAATTATCAATTTTCTTTTTCTTCTTTTTTAAGACATTTTATTCCCCAATTTTTGAAACATTTGATTAGTTTGTGGTTGAAATAATTCACCTGAGTGAAAGCAAAATCTCAAAACCTTTGTATTTAGACATTGTTCTACTCCGCCACGTTAGCCATGTTAAATAATCGACAGAAAATATTTTAAATACATAATACTCGTATACCTAAAGACGTATAATAAAACACTGTTTTAACTGTAGATAGACGTTGTTTTCATGTTTATGTTATATGTACGCAAATAGCAGAGTAGTCAGAAAGAACATAATTTCAAGATACTCCATTCTCCATTCTTCGCTTGCAGTCTAAATTTGAGGCACAATCATATAGTTCTAAAATAAATATTAATAATTTTTTTTACGAAATAGCCCAGCTGCAAGTTTATATAGGTTATGTTTCAACTCAACGCTAATATTAATCGGATTCCAATTTCAATGGTCAATTACAACGAGTCGTATATTAAAATTTAATAATACGACTTTACATGATTTGGAGTTGGATAAATTTACTGAATATTCGAATTTAATTAGTTCGTCTGATTGTGAGCGAGATGGTTGTGAGTTTGATATCTACTCTGGTAAATAGTTACATTTTAACTATTTTCTAGGGCGGAAATTGAGTAATGAAGTGTTTTAAGATTAGGTTCCATGTGCTTACTCTGCTATGTGGGAAAATAATATGAAACTGCTTTTTTATTATAGTGTTACTTACTTTCGCAGCGATGGGTGTAGTTTTGAGTTTTATATGGAGGAATGTTTATTTTTACTAATGGCTAAAGGATGTGACGGTTACCACGAAGGTTTTGGGATCGAATCTTACTCGGGAACATAAAATATGTGATATTTTCATCTCTGGTAACAAGAATGTGTTATGTTGAATTTCTCGAAGTGTTTTAATGGAAACGGAGTGTCTTAATACTAGGTTACCTTGTTACCTCTGCCTATCGTATTACGAATGGAACGTTGCAGCCCTCAACAATTATTGGCATTGGGTCCTTACATCGTGGACATGCCATGTCCAGAAAATGTCATATACTCGTGTCTCAAAAATTGGGTGTAAAAGGGGAGAACGGACGGTCTTGACACAAAAAAATTGAGATCTTCATGTCATTATCATATCTTTAGAATAGTTTTTCTCGAAGTCAACATTCAGAGACATCAGTATATTAGGATAATTTCAAATTTCCTAAAGTAAAAATAGATAAGAGAGAGAAGAGAGATTGAAAGCGGTCAGCGATTGTAAACATTTGTTAGCCAGTATCAGGCACTGCTCCAGGCTCTTCACCCTGCACGTGATGTTTCAGCTGTTTTGTCTCTTACGAGTAATGACTGTGTACTGCGTTTATGTACATTGGATTAATGCAATGACATGATTATTAGGTCAGTAGTGGCGCAGGCGTATAAGAGTGTGACTGTAGATGAAACTGGTTGTGAGTTCAAGCCAAATTCGAGGAAATCAGATATTTAATATTTTCATTTGTTCGCTCTGGTATCGAAGTAAAGCGCGGCGTTGAGTTCCATAACTCGACACTAACCCTGCTGTGTTCAGGATAGAGCGTGGGCTCAAAAATGTAACATTAAAGAGTTTTTAGCTCCAATGTCCCACCATAATTATTCAATCTTCCGAGTTGAAATTGAAAATAATTGATTCGCTCGGAGGGAGTGCAAATCAAATATACAACTACCGCTTTTTTCTTATCCAGAGAGAACTTGCAATACAAACAAAAAAAATCCGAAAATCCGTACGGAACCCTCAGTTCGCGAGTCCGGCTTGCATTTGACCATTTTTTACATGTTCTTATGTAAACTACTCCTAGTCAAATGCGAGCCGGACTAAAAGGGACTTACTTATATGAGGGTAAAAGAGCGTAAGCGTGTGTTGCATCATATCTTCTTATTTTTTTTTAATAATCGATAATTATTATTTGCCTCGATTCTCCATAAAAATTGGACCAATATACAAAATTTAAAATTAAAAAAAATCAAAATAAAATAATAAAACCTTTTAATTATTCATCAAACACTAAATCGCATTTCTCGAGTTAATTCGAATCCTCGTAAATAATGCACTCCTAATTTAAAAGCTCGGATGAAACCGAGTGTACTTAAGTAATCTGGGTCAAGAGTTGGATTTAAAAGTACATAGCAAATCTGATAGAGCCTATTGTAGATGCAGTTCATTTTTAAATCATCAGACTGCAGTGATGATTGTGATATATTTTTTCAATAGAATGAAGTATGTTGAGGCCAGTTGAAGGTTGTGAGTTCGATTTCCACTTGAAAATATGCAATATTTAATCTGTTCATTTCTTCGCTTTGCTAATGAGGCAAAGCATGGCATTCAGAATTCAGCGGAAAGTGGCGAACGGAAGTGTCTTAATTCCCATCAACAGAATGTCTCAACACTAAGTTCCCAGATTCCCTTTGTCTATCCACAAAATTCTGTCATTTTATAATGAATAAATCATAATATAGTCGTTTCGTTATTCAAATATCTCGTTCGTCTTTGTGTATACGAATTCAAATAACATTGTTATTTATTTCGTATACATTATTTAACTTGATAATATAACTCTTCTTTAGAGCTATTGACCTTTATATCAATTTAGTTCGTTAGGCCTCCAAAGCGATGGCTCGGGGATCGCAATTCGAAACAATAGTCTCTTAAGCGGCCGGATCATTTATCTTGCCCTCTTTTATTATTTAGATACAAGACAAGTTTAAGACTTTTTGATACAAGTAAAATATTAATTTATTATAGCAAAAAATGTACATTTAATTTGGTGTTTGAGATAATCAATTGAATTATTTCTCTTTATGATTTAAAAGAAAATTATTTTAAAAGATTACAAAATTAACAACAGGGCCTTAAGACCGTCGTAGCGCAGGGGCACAAAGGTTGGACTATAACACGACAGTTGTAATTTTCATTTCTTCATTCTGGCACCAAAGAAAATGCCCGGCGTTAAGTTCCGCTACTTAACAAGCAATGCCTTGAAAAATTCAGCAGAAAGTGGGGAACGGAGTGTTTTCATTAGGTTCTCTCTGCCTATCCTGATAGATGCAATAATAAACATTTTAATCTATTTTTAAAAAAATTTTTGGCTAGGGCTATCAAGATTAAGTAACTTTAGTAAAGTACAAAGGTACAAGTTAACATGAATACATTCGCGTAAGTATCTATTTAGTTCTACTAACCCGATAGGAGGATTTATTGCAACACTCGCTCAAGTTTTAAATGGTTAGGAAGGCAATATTGGACGTAATCGTGATCGAAGGTTCGGAACTTTTACTTTAGAAATCATCTAGTTTGATTTATTTTGGTACTAGCTAACGCTTTTACTAGTTTTTTTTTATGGTATACGAGTATATTAGGGAAAGTTATTCCCTTGGCTAAGAGTTATTTGGGTATAAGTGACATTTTGTATATAGCTTCACGCTTTTTCCTATATAACAGGGTAGGTGGAAGGAATCTAGTGTAAGACACTCTTAAGCGTGTTGAATGGCGGAACTCACTTGTTAACATTCACACTTTGCCTCATATGATATACTCGTATGTACATTATTAAAATACAAATATCCAATAATAAAAAATAATAATAAACTCACTTCAGTATCTAATAACGTTAAATCGGTCATATATTTCTTCGAATCTTTCAAGATTTCATATTTACTCGTACCATACACATATATCAATCCACATATTTGAAACTCGCAACAAGTAAAAACAAGGTTATTCAGAAGAAAACATCGATAAAATTGTTCAAGTATGGATATATCATGTAAATAAAGCTATAGAGATGGAATAATATACGAAGAGCGTCACACGTAAATGTGTATAGTATCTATGAGATAAAATATTTGAATTTCATCTCGCGGTTTGTGGATAAATATTTTATCTCAACTTTCATTGGTTCATTTTGTGTGATGTGTTTTACTTTTGTATGTCAAACGTGTTATGTTATGTTAAAAGGACTAGCAGTCCCCGCGGCTTCGCCCGCTTGAACTATACGTATATTTGTTTAATATTACTGAAGTGTTTTCAGGAAAAATTGGTGGATTATTTTAGTTTGGTTATTATGCACTTGTATATATCTATGTACATACGTGCAATCGTAATTAATTTTTTTTGGAATTTTATTTAATTTTGATCGCAAAATTTTTAATACAAATATATTAATTGGTTTCATATTTAGATAGGTCGTAGATACGCGCACACTTTATCTTGCTGTATATCCACTTGAAAAAACACGGATGTTTTGAATCACAGAGAGATATGTACTTCTATTTTATGTTTTATTTATATGTATAGCTTTGAAAGAGAGGCAAAAGGAAACTACTAAATCTATTTTTTTAAATATGCTATATACAAAATTATCACATCTTTCAAGATTCGGATATATAAATATTATACAATTACATCTGTACAATATATAAACATTTATATACAGGGTGTCCCAGGAAGCAACGATAAAACGAAAACAGGTGATAGACCAAGTCGTGACAGTTATGAGAAAAATATAAAAAAAAATCTGTGTCATGTATTTTTCATATCCCGGACTCGAGCACTATCCTTATAAGTCCTGGGTCATCCCCTAAGTTGGAAAAGTTCAGGTACCTTGGATCCGTCATGCACGAGTCTGGAGGCATCGATCACGATCTCTATAAGACGGATAAGCCTTGCCTGGGCTAAGTGGCGGGTGGTCACTGGTGTGTTCTGTGGTCTGTGATCGTCTGTGATACCGTCCAAACCTTTTCCGACTTAGGGGCTGGTCCAGGACTTATAAGGATAGTGCTCGAGTCCGGGCTCTTGCAGGCCATATATTCGGTCTTTGACACATTGCCAATATGCATTTCATTCATGGAGAATGGTTATGTAACGCAAATGCTGCAGCTAGAATGTATCGGAAAAGATACCAAAACGTTGAACGTCATCCCGATTATCGTGTATTTAGATTTTTCTCTCTTCAACAAACAAGTAATCCAGCAAGTATCGTACCATTTCGGAATCCAGATTAAATGCGCCAACTTTTAAAGTTACTTGCAAAAACAGTGTAGTACATTTTTTTTATAGTACAGTCGGTTAAAGTTGGGTGTAGTAAATATTTTGAATTTAATGTTTGGCAAAAACACCACATTTTATTGAAAACTAATGCAGGTATGTTCAAATCTTAAACTGTAATTCACAGAAGGGTTACTCATGATTACATTACAGAAAAAAAAATGAAGAAAGAGTAGTATTTGTAGTCTTAGGACTTGAAAAATCATCACAGGGTGTCGGTTTTCCCGATATTTTTTTAAATCAATATAATATGAAAAATACATGACACAGATTTTTTTTTATATTTTTCTCATAACTGTCACGACTTGGTCTATCACCTGTTTTCGTTTTATCGTTGCTTCCTGGGACACCCTGTATATGTTTATATATTAAGTTGAGTTCCGCCACTCAACACGCAATGCCTCCAGAATTCAGCGGACTATGGTGAACGCAGTGTCTTATTACTACTAATAAGTTAAACTTAAAAAATAATAACTTTAGAGTTACAAAATATTTTTTTGTTACTTTAGAGTAACAAAATATTTTAACTGCATCACAGCGTTAAGTTCCATTTAATTCAACAATCGAAAATAACATTAAAACCACCATAAAAATATCATTACAAAAACATTCAGAAAATTATTTAAAGTATTTTTCTGACGAATTTTTGAATGAAAGTAATCAGTGAAGGATTCCTATACAAACACGCATTGTACCATTAAAATTTAACATTTATTTCTATTAACGTGAAAAGGTGGCTGAATTAGGCCGTTACGTTTAATTAATGCTGAAACAAGGTAGAGTTTTTAAAACGTGCCCCGTGGTCCTATAAGGTGTGGATTTCATTTATAATTTTTCCTCGTTTTGGAGAAATTTTGTTTTTTTTTTTACGTTTGTTTTTTTCCTGTTCGCAGATAGTAGTCGCTTTTGTAGATAATAGTTGAGTATTTAATTTATGTTGTTAGACTATTATTGTATATTTTATTTATGTAATTAGACTATAGGTTTCCTGTTTTTTATTAAAGTGTTAAATAAAGTGTTTAGTGTGGGGATGGAACCCAGAACCGTCGCGTTTATAGTCACACTCTTGTGCTTTTTATTTGTTGAAGTCGGTTCTTTTTAACGTAATTTTATATATTAATTCTCTAAGTAGGGCTCGAATCCAGAACGGTCACGTTGACAGTCACATGGTCCTTTGGCACCATATATTAAATTATACATACCTTGAAACCTTTTCGGATCGGTCTATCTTTTAGTGAAAACCGCATTATAAATTCATTGCGAAAAATCTAAAGGCACTTTTATATTAAAATAGAGTTCTGAGGTAAATCTGTAGACTTCCTGTAGAGATCAATCAACCAATTGCGTATATTTTTGTACATTTTACTGGTACTGTGTAATTGACTTATATCCATCAATCCTACGTTTGGTAACGAAGAAAATTGTTCGAGTTGTTTATTTTACCGGTTTTCCGGTTTCCATTCCACTTTTAGTTTTGCTAAAGTGCTTTATTAAACTGTTATTGGAATTCCAAAACAATTTCGTGGCGGCTATTGTTTTTGGACCTTTAAAAGGTTTCGTTTGTTTTATGTTTTTTTTTCTGCAATTGATGTTTTGACAACTGATATTTTAGAAGCAAATTTGTTTGAAAGGGATATTATTTTCATAAGTTGATAGATTGAATGGATGAATGTTTACTTTGTAGCTCGCTCAATTTATTGTTTTTTAGTGTGCGAACGGAACGGAAGGAACGAAACGGAGTGGCGGAACTTAACGCTTCACTTTGCCTCCTTACCAGAGGAAGGAAATGACAATATCAAATATATAATTGTCCCAACTGCGAATCGAACCGCAACCCTCGCCTTTACAGTCGCAGGCTTCTGCCCTTGGGCCACAACCACCTTATATTTTTTTCTATTAAATGTTTATTACAAAAATATATTCATAATATATACCAGACTCTAAATAAACTGCATTTCAAAGTACAGGAAGTATGTAGAGCATGCAAATATGCTTAACAGCCTGTTTTCCGATATAAAGATCGAAGTTAGTTGAAAATTCTATTTATGTATTTATTTTATACTACACTAGTACTTAGTAATTGCGGTCCCCGTATAGTACACAGATGCAATTTCATCCTTTGAGAAATTATTTCCACTTATTTACAGATATTTGTTGGTGGAATTCAAAGCTACGTTTTATTTAACCAGACTAGGAAGATATAAATAAAAACGTATAGCTGTGATATAACTGTAGGTAATTGTACCTAGGTAAGAGTACCGTATTTATATAGATAAATACGAGCACAATCGAACAGGATAGGTTTAATCCATTGATTTTTTGATCAATTTTCATTATTGACATCTTTTAAAGCAAAACGTGGCGTTGAGTTCCGCCATTGAATACGCAATGCCTCCAGAATTCGGCGGAAAGTGTCGACCGGAGTGTCTTAACACTAGGCTCCCTACCTTAGTACATACGATTTCTGTACTAATTTCAGTATTGTATGTACTGTAAAAAATCAAATCACCTTCACGCTGTGTCTCACATACAGCAGGCAGAGGGAATCTAGTGTTAAGACACTCCGTTCTCCACTTTTCACCGAATTTTTCGAGGCATTGCGTGTTTGGTGGTAGAACTCAGCGCCGGTCTTTTGCTTTTGAATCGAAAATATAATTCACTCGAGTGGAGATCAAACCCAGGACGACAGCCTTAACTGTAATTAAATAAAACTTCTGTGAAACATCCACCACTGAGCATAACGTCTTCTATTAAAGTAAATCAGAACAGGATCAGAGTCGACAATAACTGGAACTCAATACAAATCATGAAATATTCATTGGGATGTAGGTAGTACCAGCACCAGCAGCGTCGCGGCGCTCTCGTATTTATTAGCATTTAGAGAAGTTTTCAGATATAAACTTAGTTTGCGAAGTTGTTTGACTGATTGAATACGATATGGCGGTGTTAGACTTTTGATTATGTAAATAATAAATATGTATTTATTTATTTATTTATATATTTTGGTAGTATGTGAAACGAGGCCAGTCGTGGTGTAAGGGCACAAAGTGTGCTGCAAAATCGATTGGTTGTGGCTTCGATTCCGACTCGAGGAAAGGAAATATTTATTTAAATTTATATTTTCGTTTCGCTCTGGTGACGAGGCAAAGCGCGGTGTTGAGTCCCGTCTCTCAACATGCAATGCCTCCAGAATTCGGCGGAAAATGGGGAACAGAGTGTCTTAACAACAGGTTCCCTCTGCATGCGGGATACAGCGTGAAGCCGATATATTTTTTAATTTTAATTTAATTTCAATACTATTATAATTTTATAATTTTCCAGAAATATATTAAACTGCACTTTCCATAATATAACAAGTCAAACAAGTCTTGCTTGACATGAGCCAAGGTATCTAAGTTTTAAATTGCATCGTTTAGGTCGTGGCGGTGAAAAGAATAATAAAATATATGTAGTAGCTCGGAGGAGGAAGTCTAAGGGTTTATTTATGTACCGAGTTTAGTGGCTTAACGTGTATCTTATATAAGTCATATTACGGTAAGTAAGAGAGTGTCGCATACGTTGCTGTTTGCTGGAATATTTTTATATAAATTTAAAGCCAGTCGTGGTATATGGGCACAAAGTGTAAAGGCGACTGACTGTGGGTTCGATGCTCACTCGAGGAAATTAAATATTTATTTAATTGTATACTTTCATTCCTTTGCTCTGTGTCGAGGAAAAGCGCGGCGTTGAGTTTCGCCACTCAACACGCAATGCCTCAAAACTAAGCCCTAGACAAACACCAAAATAACAGCTTATTGGTTTAGCAGACAGCTTTCTCCTTACACTGTTCCATGCTGGATATAAAGCCATAAAAACACGCCAACGGGAGTTAGTTGAGGTATAAAATGTAGTTACGCTAATAACATTACCGTAATTCGCACAATATATTTGTGAGGAAACAAGGAAAAATATAAATAAGTGTTGTGAATTGATAAACAAATAAAGATATATGTTTATTATAATAAGATTTATGTTTTGTATATAAAAAATGAAACTTAATTAATGAGGTGGACAGACGTGAACAACAGGTTGTGGGTTCGATTCCGACTGGAAGAAATATTAAATATTTTCATTTTCTCTGTCTGTTAAAGAGGCAAAGCGCGGCTTTAAGTTCCACCACACGACACGCAATGCTTCTACGATTTACTAGAAAGTGGGGAACGGAAACGTCTTAATGGGAACGAAATGTCTTGGTACTAGGTTCCTAGGCCCCTTCTGCCTATCGGTCTAAAAATAATATTGTATTATAGTACCTAATATAGATAAGCAAAACAATTTTCTAATATAAATTAAATAGTAGCTCAAGCTATTATTAAAACTTACAAGGCAAGGGTCACAGATTGTTGGAATTCCTAAAGTTAAGTAATAAAATATAAGTGAACAAGACGGATCATAAAGTGTAAGCTTGCTATTGAATATTTTCTAAAACAAAAGGGGTTTAACGAACCGATGTCTCTCAGTTTCGCGATAACCGCTTCAAAGGAGGACGAACTTTTTAGATGTCCATATATAAATATTTATGATGATATTCTTAAAATGTTGTTTTTTTAAGAAAATAACAAATATATTACTTTCAATAATTTAAAAAAAATTGAGTGCACGATTATATATTTAAGGCTTAATATCATAAAAGGAATCTAGTCATATAAGAGAGGAACATGATCGAAGCACTAAAATAAACTTGTTGCTGTTTTAAATTATAAACATAGTAACTGATCGATTGATTGATAACAAGAATTGATTCAATTATTTGTAGCTTTCTATCTTGACGTTCGTATTTTAGGTTCACGCTGTATTTGGCACATAACTGGGGAGGCAGAGGGAACCTTGCAATGTTCTGTTTACTATTGTCCACCATTTTTTTTATTAAAAACAGTAAGTGTCGTTATTTTGCCGTATTCAATCCTCAGCTTAAAGTTTACTATAAGAAAGAACAGTAATAAAACGTATCTTCCTAAGAATAGAATAGGGAAAAAAACACGCGCCACAATGACAAAAATAACGAAACATTGTATACGAGTAAGGAAATGTAGCCTTTGCTACGTGATTGTCATTTTAAATCTTAACTTGTTTTAGAAGACGAGACGTGGCAAAGGAAAGTTAGTACAAAAATACAATACAGCCTTACTTTGTAATAGCATGTACGTAGGTAGAGCAGATTGTTACACTCGTATTACAGATAAAAATAATTTAATTTTTAGATATTTTGGTCGTCTCTAACTTTCAGTTTGGACACTTTCACAAGATCAATAGGTCTTTTCTTTGTTTTTATAAGGATATTTCTAATAATTTTCTACAATATAATATGAGGGGCCTTCCCTATAAACTATATTGATATGTTAAGAAATATAAAACTCTTTAAAGAACAATGATTATTTAGCAAGTTACTGTTTTCTCATACATGAATTTCTTTGATTCATTGCTATTTATTTTCACGCTTCACGCTGTATCCCGTATTAAGATATAGTGTGAAGACACTCCGTTCCCATTAACACAATTCAGAATCCATTCTTGAGATATTGCGTTTTGTCTGGCATAACTCAAGGCCGCGCTTTACTTCCAGAGCTAAAAAATGTAAATTATAAAAAAATCATTCCTCGAATGGGAATCAAATCCACAACGGCCAGTTGTCAAAACCACTTATTTCTAACTTTTTGATATCAGAAAAGTAAGTTCGGATTTCGTATAAACAAATTATATTATTTTAAATAGCACCTCCGAAAGATAAAGGAATTGTTTAGTAGTTTCGTATATTTAGCGAGAAAGCTGCTTGTAAAATTTTAATTTTGTTGTTGACACTAGAAATGCTTTTACTCAGATTACACGAACGGTACTGCTACTCTATTACTTGCACAGTTTCATACACTTGAATTGTTCATATATACACAATATATGAACTATTCAACTATTCTGGGAGAAATAAAATTGCTAGTCTAGGTCATTTATTGTGTCCCGCACACGGCAGGGTAGGCCAGAGGGAACCAAGTGTTAAGTCTTTCCGTTCCCAATTTTCCGCCAATTTCTGCCGGCATTACATGATGAGTAGCGAAACTCAACGCCGCGCTTTGCCTCGACACTATAGCGAAGAAATGGAAACATAAATTTAAATAAATATATAATTTCCTTAAGAGGAGATCGAACCCGCAACCAGTCGCGTTTACAGTCAAACCTTGTATCCCTGCGCCACGACTGGCCTCGATCTGATCGAACCCGTAACCCTTTAAAATCGTAGTCATACTCCTTTATAATATTTTATGCTCAATTACTCTATGAATAAAATTTGATAAAAAATAACAACACTAGCAGCAATAATAAAACTATATGAACATCCACTAAACTCAGATTTATGTAGCAGTTTTATGCACTCGCATATTAAAACATTAAAATGCGGCTAGGTAAATTGCTAAAGGTAAAATTAACGACTATAGTGTGGTTAAAAGAAAAAGGATATAATTCTTCTCCATTTTCTTTAGTATCACACTGTATCCCGCTAATTGCAGGGAAGGCAAAGAGAACCAGTGAGTTCTGAGCTTTGAGAATTCCGCGGCAAGTGGAGAACGATTTTCTAGCATTGGGTTCATTTTGGTTACCCTGCTGTATGCGTGGCGTCTAGAAATAGCATTGAAGACCCATTTCAATTTTACAAGCCATCTTGGAAAAATTCAATTAGTTGAAGAATAAGTCCTGAGTTTTCCTAGGCTTGTTTTTTTTCTATTTAATATGTACTCGAGTTTTATGTTTAGATAGGTTTTAGCTTCATTATTAACATTATAAATTGATAATTTTGACAACTTTCATAATAGAGTAAATAAAGCTGACTTTTAAAAGAGGCCTTATAATATTACTTTTAAAAGAAGTAGGTATCCATACCTTCTTGAAGGTCAAACCACAATGTATTCAGAAAAACGCTAACTCGCCAACCGTGATATGCGACTTAGCTGACGTGCTTGGGTTTGTACGTGATCGCAATTCGAAAGTCCCTTGATCGATGACAGAAAGTTTTGGCAACTGGGTTCTAATATACTGGGGCTAGAAGCGAAATTGTTATGTATGGGAATACTTTTGGGTTATAATAGTTATTATAGATTTTTTTCAAAGTAATTTAAGTTTAATTGATAGTTCTATTTTTTAACATTTAAAAGTTATACAATTTTCTATTAAATTAAATAAGGAATAAAATATGAGTTTTCATGAGTATTCAATTTTTCCGGTGCTAGATGAAGAAGACGAAGTGATAAACTATATTTAGATATGTAATTAGTTCACGTTCCTTAATTTTTACCTCATTTTAGATTCCTTAAAATATAAGCATACAAATGAAAAAAAAAAAACTAAATTTTAGAACAATATTTGACTATAAACATTTTACCCTTCTATTCCACTACTAATACCAGCAGTTTACAAGAGAAAGACTTTACGCTCCTGATCTTAGATCTTCGATCGTAAAAGCAACGATAACTTAGCCATTTCAAGCTACTACTAGATCCGATAGGCAGATTTATTGAACGTTCCGTTGTTCTAAATCGTGGTAGGGAAGCAATGACAGGCGTAAACGCGGATGAGGGGTTTGCGAATTGTGATTTTGTACCTACTGGGATTACATTTATTATATTCATTTGTATGTATGTATGTAAGTATGTAATATCGTCTAAGTAAAGGCTTTTTTTAGGATAAAACACTTAAAAAAATTAAATCAGCTTCACGCTGTATCCCACACACAGCAGGGTACGCAGAGGGAACCTATTGTTAAGATACTCTGTTCCCCAATTACTGCCGAATTCTGAAGACATTGCGTGTTGAGTGGCAGAACTCCTCCTATCCTCATTATTGTTACATTAAAGACTACCAGGTATTATATTTTATGTTTAAATTGTTTGAAACCATCGTGATGCAGAAACGAGTTTTTTTAAGACTATTAAAAGAATGAAGAAATGAAAATAATTCAAAGACTTTTAGTAAGAAATGAAATAAAATATGAATACACATATTATATACCTTGACCCAATTATTGTGTTTGTAAAACAATACAATAGGGATTGTTCTTAGTACAAAGCCCTAATTAATAGCCATATCTTTTGTTTTTGTGTTACTGAATATGTTTCAATAAGAAAACTAAAGAAGTCGGCCTATATGGAGCTGTTGGAACATTAGTAACTAACACCGATTAATACTTATGTTACAGTATATATTGCCTTTTTTAACGATTTTTTTAATAATAAAAGTACTAACTAGCCAGTCGTGGTGCATGGGAAAAAAGTTTGACTGTAATCGCGATAGCTTATGGGTCCGATCCCTCTCGAGAAAATGAAATATTTAAATATTAAATGATTTCTTCGCTCTAGTGTCGAGACAAAACGCGGTTTTGAGTTCCGCTACTCAACACGCAATGCCTCCTGAATTTGACGGTAAATGAGGAATGGGGTGTCTTTCATTTTTGACAAATGGCGGGGTTCAGTTCCGCCTCTTAACACGCCATGTTTCTAATATTTGGCACTTATACTCTACCCAAAGAAGATTCCAGAATGAGTTGACGAGTGAGTAACGTTTTCATACTGGCGAAAATTTAATATGAAGTCATTTATCATTGCTTCTCGAGAAATCCTCTATGATAAATGTAAATAGTGCTTTAACGAAAAGGTAAACTAACCGAATGTTGTATATTTTGTCTTTAATAGTTTGAATGAACCCACACAGCAAATGTATGTAAAAGGGAGTGCTACCCACCTGTCTACCCGACATATGCGGGATAGAGCGTGAATCTAAACAAAATAGTATTTTATTATTAGTAATGAGAAGCAATGATATTACCTTTCGTGATTCAGCTGGCCATATCTAATTGCATAATTGCTGTAACTGCAAGACGATTTGCTGATAAATATTATAATAGGCAATAATAAATATTCTCAATAATTACTTTTTCAATGTTTCATTAATACTTGTGGCGTTGAGTTCCCCTACTCAACACGCAGTATCTCCAAAATTGGGCAAAACATGGAGCAAAGTGTCTTGTCACTACTCGACCCGTGGTCTCTCTAGCTACTCTCCTATATGTAGTACATAAAAAGACGCAAAAATCTTATTATTTGGTTCGATGTTTTAAACACAGTTACTTTTTCAAACATAATACAGATCACGTAAAAACAGGCATGAAAAATTTATATCATGTTTTCCTTATCCAATGTCTAAGATTAGAAAGGGACGGAAAAAACATACCCAAACTCAGACCAAATCATGAAATATTCATTAAGATATTGTTCAAAGTAATATTGTATTTACGTGTTTATAAGAAAATTTTATATACGCTTTATAAGTCGTTTGCAAGTTAATGTGCGAGTACGTCGAATCGTCGAATGTGTTGACGTTTTTGCAATGAGGATGTTAGGCGATACTGAAATTTATAATAATGTGAAACTTTTCAATACAATTTGTATGTAAAAGTTTTATACATATTTTGTATGAAACGAGCTTTAGTACGCTACTACGCTTGCCGTAGACTAAAAGTGAAATACTGTGTTTTTAAGTATTTGTAGGAATTTCGAGAAATCTGTTGTTGTTTGTGTTCCCTTACAAATAAGTTATGCCTCGAGTTTCAGCGTTTAACGCCGCGTTTTTACGCGCGCTTGTTAGTCAACTAATTAAATGTTGGTTATCTTGGATTTAAGGATAGCGGAAACATACGTTTTCATTGATAAATTAATTTTTAACAAAAAGAAAAACCGACTTCTAACAACGAACTAAAAAGTGAAAAATATTTTTACAAAGATTTTATAATTTTGAAGTCTATAGGGATTACTCAGGAAGCTTTACCTTTCAAATAAAAAAATATCAAGATCGGTTCACCCAGTCATAAGTTATGAGGTAACAAACATTAAAAAAAAATTAGTCGAATTGATAACCTCCTTTTCTTACAGAAGTCGGTTGGAAACAGCTCTTGACCGAATGGGAATCGAACTGACAACTGTCATGTTAATAGTCAGCCGATATGCTACTCCGCGACACCGATGGCAATAATAATTAAAGATTGTTATTAATTTAAATAAAATATAACAATGAATTTACTTCCAATATTGAAAATGCATCATGTTTCAATGAGATTGAAGTGTAAAGTAATTTATCTTAAGACTATCTTTGTTGGGTCCGTAAAAACATTGTACTAAGAAATATTTAATCCTTTAAAAGCATATCTAAATGGCATCTTGCATTGAAAGGTTTTGATATTTTATTTTTTCAACAGTTGGTTGGTGGTCTTTCAGTCTCACGTTTATTCTTGAATAGTGGAATAGACGGTAGGTTCTTTGTTACAGTATATCCCGCACATAAAATAAATTGAGGCCAGTCATGGTGCAGGGGCACCAAGTGTGCTGCAAAATCGACAGGTTGTGGGTTCGATCCCCACTCGAGGAACAGGTATATTTATTTAAATTCGCTCTGGTGCCGAGGCAAAATGCCTCCAGGAGTGTTTTACCACGAGGTTCCCTCCGCCGACCCTACTAAAATAATCTAAGGTGCATCAATTACATATGTTCGATAATGACCGCGTTAGTGGAAACTGTGTTGCAGCGATTAACGCCCTTACCTTAACGCCCACTCTAATAGCACAAAAGTGATTACAAAGTTTCAATACATAATTAAGTTCCAATACTTATTTAAAGTAACTGCATGCAAGATTGAAGTAATAATAAAAATATAGTTGAGTGTGTGTTTGTGTGTGTGGGTGAACAAGGTCTGCTACCCAACATGTTTAAAGTAAATTGGAGAACAGAGTGTCTTAACACTAAGTTAGTAACATTGCAGGGAGCAAAGCCTGCGGGGAATCCCGCCAAAAATATTATAGAATAACAGTTTTCCACTAAACGGAAATCAGTTTCTAGAAACTATAACTAAAACTAAAGCATAGTTTTTGCTTTTGACTTAAGATGCAAGTTTGTCGGATGAGTTTAGAACAGATGCAAAGTTTAATAAAATATGAAGTTTCGTTTGGTGAAATCCTTGTTTGAAACGTCTTTCTGGAATATTTGAATTTCACGTTTATTCTGCTAATACATGCTATAAATATTTAAGCGCTTTTTAATGGCCATTTGCTTATTTTCTATATAAGTCGTCCGTAACTAGAGTGACTTACAGACCATTCACAGCAGAAATACGCGGCGCAGAACACTGAAATTGGACCACTAAGAGAGCATTTCCCGAAATACTTACGGGAACGGAAAAACGATGGCTTTTACGTTTTTTAGTTTACGCAAACGAAATTGCACAGCATAGCATATGCATGATGTTTGAAAAACTAAAACTTCATCATCTTTCAGCTTTATCATATTCTTAAGCAAAAAGCCTTAAACGAATTTTTTACTCTGCAACTCCAAAATTTATTGCCACATTTATCGTATCCACTTGGGAAGGACTACAGGAAATACTTTTATATTTGGAGATATGTAAATTTTTTATGCTATCATTCCATCAAAATGGTATTTGAATTAATATTTTGTATAATTTCCTTTGTGTATTAACAGTACTGTATTTCTATTTTATTTTTTCGATTTCTGGCTAGAGATAACCTGAGCACCTAGTGTGAAAATACTAGGTTCCACTTTTTCAGGTTTCCACTGCTATATGGAAAAAGGGCGAAGTTGGTTTTTTATTCTTCTAAAAACTGAAAAACAACAAAAAAATACACATTGTTTTTTTCAAGTAATTTAATCGGAATAAATGATTACGTATTTTCAGTTTTTATGTAAGTATGTTATGATTGCATCTGAAAAAATTAAATTTATAAATTAAAATATTCCTATATTTTATAATATAAGTGTAATGAAATGGAATGAAAACTAATTAAAAGCGTAGAGCTTTGAGAACAAATTAAGTTGTTGCTCAAAGAAAAAGCTAGAAAATCAGATACGTCTTTTTGTATTTCCTAATAAGTTACCGCAAGCTTAGCTTGATACAAATTGTAACATGTGTACAAAGACATAATTTAAAAAAACTGACTGAGGGAAATACTAAAAATTTAAACTTTTGCTTTAAATTAATTTAAAATTTTAATATAACTATTATATTTTTAATTTCACGCTGTTTCTCGTATCTCAAGGAACTCAGAGTTAAGACATTGCGTGTTTGAGACACTCTGTTGAGTGGGATTTCAAAGTTATAATTAGTATTTTTGCAAGGGCAAAAAAAATAATATACATTTTAAACAAAAACCTTTATTAAAAGTCGTTTAAACACAAAATAGAATGAACAAAGAATGTATCACGATTTAAAGCATGTAAGTACCAAATAAAACGAAGCTTAGAAATCCAGCAATATTTTTCAAATGGGATGCAAAATCGTCAGTTTTAAGAGCCACTCATTATTATGAATGGTACTTCGTTCGGTCTGAAATGGTCGATAAGTGCTTACCATTCTATTGGATAGTGTTATTACTAAATGCTAGTGGAATAGCTATTATGCGTCTAGTGCATTTCGTTTAAAGGGTAACGGAATGTTTCGTGATTTTTGAACTAGAGTTCCGTTTCATATAGGTTTATGATATATAGATTTTTTTTATAGCTTCAAGTACCCCCCACATAGCAGGGTAAGTAGAGGGAACCTGGGATCCTAGTGTTAAAGTAATCTGTTCCCATTAAGATATTTCTGTTCCACACTTTCCGCCGAATTCTGGAGGCATTGAGTGTTAACTGGCGGAACTCAACGTGGTAATCTTGTTACTATAGCCAGGAAATAAATATAATTTATTCCCAGAAGT
This sequence comes from Heliconius numata, assembly GCA_016802625.1. Classification (NCBI taxonomy): domain Eukaryota; kingdom Metazoa; phylum Arthropoda; class Insecta; order Lepidoptera; family Nymphalidae; genus Heliconius; species Heliconius numata. The sequence goes on from JAEBDU010000096.1 coordinate 770,036, forward strand.
GGGGTTGAACCCATAACCCTCAACCTTACAGTCAGACGCTCTACCGCTTCGCCAATACGTGCATAATTTTTCTAAAAATATATGAATTTACGTTCATTTATTCCTAAGATCGATTTACTCTATTACTAGTTATCGGAATAGAACGGAATAGATGAACCAAAAGCAATATAATATGATCGAAACGTTAACGTTTGACATATTGTGGGTAATATATTCATCCACTCGCTAAGAGATATTAAATTTTACTCCATATAGTGCTTTCAACTTAACAACGATATTTAAACACTATGTAAGATATCCTTTGCTGTTTATTTTAACTTCGAAATCTTTGCGGTGAGTCCTTTCTCTTTTCTTTCCGCCAGTTATTACTTTATTCTTTTAAGGAGCTTTACAGTTTCTCCAGTTATAGTGTTACCCCCGCACCACGCCGGCCTCAATGGATTTTTTTAATGTTTTACATATTTTCACTATATAACTCCTAGAAGTAGAAGTCGAAGCTAAAAGATTCAGTTATTTTCTTTAGTTACTTTTGAATATGCCAATTGAAGATAAATGACGTAGCAAATGTCACGTTAAATAAAAATAAAAAAGGCATGAAACGTGGCGAAGTGATATGTGCTAAACTGGCACGCACAGAACGCCGTAATTAAAGAACCATACCAAATGTCCTCATGGACTGTCCGATGCAAGTCTTCCATAATACCCGAATAAAAGTTCATGGTGCTCTTCCTTGACTGGCACTTATCAGGACTTTGGGTGCAGGGGTCAGGAGTTCCTCTGCAAACACCAGCAGCAAAAATATTTAACTCCCTCTACCTACACTGGCTTACCCAGTGGCAAATGAGATTTGGACCTACGATCATTGCGTTTAATCAAATAAATTGACCACTGTAGAATCAACATTTTTTTCTTTTTTTCAGCTTCACACTGTATCTTGGATAAGCACGGTAGGCAGAGGGAATCTAGTGTTAAGATACTCTGTTCTTGACTTTTCGCCGTAGTTTTGAGCATTGCGTGTTAAGTAGTAGATTGAACGCCGCTCTTTTCATTGTTATCAGAGCGAAGAAAATAAAAATCCCCATCCCGAGTTGATATCGAATCCACAACCATCGTACTTACAGTCAAATTCTCGATGGCCTCGATTATAAACGATTTTATTTCTTTGCAATACGGCCATAATAAGCAACACCAAAAAGAATAACTAAACCATGAAAATTTAAATTAAAAAGAAAATTACGGTTAAGTTAAGAAGTTTTAATTAATAAGTTTGTACATATATACTTACATACATTATATACTGGGGTTGATTAACGTCAGTAACAGAGCGTTATATACTCTCTAGGGTGGAAGTTAGGCATGTTGTGATAATTATAAAGGTTTTCAAAGTTTTCGTGAAAATTAAATTGTGATGTAAGAAAACTTTGCTTTTATAGTGCAATAGCTTATATAACATCGTTTCAAGCTAGCTTTAAGCTGGGTGGTTATGGTGTGTTCCAATTAGCAGTTCCACTGACCAGAGCCATATGTTTCGATAAGAAGTGGGAAAATATTGAAGAAATTGCATGAATTCCGCTACTCATTGCCATATCTATGTCAAAAGGTCCCTCTCTGCCTATGAGTTGAGGTATCAAAAAAGCATATTATTTTGCTTATTTTCTTAGTCTGATTTTTTTTATCAATTTTATAATTTAGAAATAGTACAAAAACTAAACGATTTTTCATTCACATTGTAACCCACACACAACATGGCAAGCAAAAATCTAATGTTAAGATACTTTGTTCTCCGATTACGTGTTGAGTAGCGGAAGTCGACGCAAATTGCTTCGACACTAGAGCGAAGAAATAAAAATATACATTTATATAAACGGGGTGTCTCACCAGTAAGTTCCCAGATTCCCTAAATACAGCGTGAATCTATAAAAATTATACTGTTTAATGAGTTTTCACTTTCACTTACTTTCGCTTTCCGCCGAATTCTGGCATTCGAGCAATGCGTTGTTGAGTAGCGGATCTCAACGCTGCGCTTTACCTCGTTAAACGAGCGAGGAATATTTATGAGAATAGAAATATTTAATTTCCTCGAATGGGAGTCGAACCCACAACAGTCGCGTTTACAGTCATACGACTGGCCTCTTAAGTATGCTTAATATAAAAGTTCTAATAAATGGGTTAACTTTTGTGCATATGCTGTAATTTATGACGGCTTTAACTGTCAAGTGTGACCCCTGGGGTTAAATTAAAAAATGTATGGATTAACTCTTAAAAAGGTTAGCATAAGCGTATTTTATTCTTTTCAAAGTGTTCGTAACTTTAAGCGCGAGCTGTTTTTTAGCTTAAATAAGAATAATAAATTAGGTTATTTAGTGACGGATGCAATGTAGGTTACATTGCATCCGTTCATTGGGGGTGGGTTCTGTAAACACAGTGATTATGAATTCGATTCCTACTCGGGGCACTAAATTATTACCATCTTCCTGTTCCGGCAAGATAAAGTGCAACGTTGAGTTTCAATACGGGATGCAGCGTGAAACCGAAACATGATTTAAATTCAGGAATAGAACCTACGATTTAAGTTTGTATTCAAAACATATCTATAAAGCTGCATGTAAAATTATGTAGTTTTCATACAAAATGAATGCACATAGATAGGTGTAAAAAGTAAAAATATTTTGATTAATAACAGAATTTCCATTGTTTGTGCGAGCTTCGAGCATGACGTGCATAAAACGTTGATAAATTCATAGACATAGAACATGGACTATTTATAAAAATTATATCGACATCTTTATCCATACCTATATTATAAATTCGAAAGTAACTCTGTCTGTCTGTCTGTCTTTTACGCAATCAGGGCCAAACCGCTAATTTAATTGCGATAAAATACTCATATAGAGATACTTGAGGGTCTCAGGATGACCATAGGACACTTTTTTTTCTCATATTTGTTATATTTTCGATATATACCAACATATTAAAATACTTATTAATTTAACATGCAATTTATTCCGCCATGTTAATAACAACCGTCGCTATGCGACCGTTGCTAAGCAACGATTTGCAGTTTGTTGTTAGAAAACGTCACCCAAAATGAGCTTGCTTAACGCATCTCTTTATTGAAAACTGAAAATAATTTCATAAGCATATTTAATAAATATTCGTATAGTTCAAGCGGGCGTAGCTGCGTCCGGGTCCATTAGTATACTCATAAAAAAGAAACTGTTTTTAATTTTAGAATCTATTAAGGAATAAGAAAATTATACTATAGTGCGATATTATTGTGGCACAGATAGTAATAGATTCGATTTTAACTCGGGGAAAAGATCCACTTTCTTAGTTTGCTCAGAAAGAACTGTCAGTGGAATGTCGCTATCTAAAAAGGAGTTGTCAATTATTACTGACGACGTGGCTTTTTTTACATGTTTATTGTATATCAATATTTTAAGATAAATATATATTGGAAAATAATAACCAGCGAAATTGTAACCTAACCTTACTTATTAGTTTTTAACATATACTATTTTACTATACCATATACCATTTCTAGTTAGTTTTTTAATTTTCTAAGCTGTGTTAAATACTTTGGATTTTAGAAGTTCCCGACAAGAAAGAGATTAAAGACGTTCTGCATTTTGCATTGTTTGGAATATCGCTCTTGAGAAATCTTAGATAGAAAATTCAAATACAAAATATAATCATTAATGGCCTTACTGAGATAAATTTTAACACAAACAAATTAATACTAGTAGTATTTAAACAAAGGGAATGTCATAAGCAGAATTTATATTTTTTTGAGAAATAATAATGAGGTCAGTCGTAGCGCAGGTGCAGAAAGTGTGACTGATTACGCGAACTGGTTGTGGGTTCGATTTCCACTCGAGGAAATAAAATATTTATTTAATTTTATTTTTCCATTTCTTCGTTCTGGTGTTGAGGGATAATGCGGCGTTGAGTTCCTTCACCACGCAATGAAGCAGATTTTTTTAAAATACTAAGAGTTAAAAGTTCTTCATCACTATGCCGCTATGTTATTTTGCCAATGTCGTACCAACGTCGTCCTGTGTAACAGAGTGTCTTATCACTAGGTACCCTCTGCCTACCCCGCTGTATGCAGGATAGCGAGAAGCTGATTTATTATATTTGCCTACCTAAGTAAATAAATAATAAATATTTTTATTATTAATTAAAATAAATTAAGGCCGTAATGTAATTTTATACTGAAACAAGTTAAATACGAAATCGAATTCTACGAAATATTTTAATATTCAGCGAAGTATAAAGAGAATATTTACGTATTTTAAGGCTAAAAAAGTATAAAGTCAAAATAATTTTTATATTTATATTTATTTCAGTTTTATTCAGGCTTTCACAAGCTGGCTAAGTTTTACATTAATAACTAGTTTTTTTAGATAAGCTTTATCAGGTATATGTGTGAGTCAGAGAGAACATTGTATCAAGATACTATATTCTCCACTGTCTGTATAAAATCAAGACATTACGCGAGATTGTCGAAAATCAACTCCACATCTTGTCTTGCACGAAAAAAAAATTAAATCGATTCAGCCGAGTAGGTAGATATGGAACCCACAATTCTTACTTTCATTCATCGCTCCACTGCGCCGCGATGGGCTTTAAATAGTTTAAATTAGTAGTAGTTTTTTCTATAGGGTAAAGACCCCTAACGAAAATGACGTTTTTGGTAACTATTTTTTTCTTATTTTCATATATTTCGTTCAGGTGAACGTGAAAAAAGTTTAATTAATTTCCGTCTGGACGTTGACACGGACCTTTAGTGCTTGGGATAGTTTTTAGGGTCTCATAAAATATGTACTATGGAAGTTTGAATGTACACAGCTATATTTAACTTTTTTCTATTATTTTGTTGTAAATAACCATTGGAAATAGAAGTACTTTTTGTTTGAGACATTTTTATTATCATGGGATTCAATATGAATATAGTTAATGGAAATTAACGCCTTTGATAACCAGACCAACTTCGAGAATTCGATGGAAAGTGGAGAACAGAACTATCTTGGATGCATTGCGTATAGAGTGGCAGAATTCAACGCCGTGGTATATCATGTTATCAATGAAAATATTTAATATTTAATTTCCTCCAGTGGGAATGGAATCTACACCCTGTCACGTTTAGAAAGCACAGTTATGTCCCTGCCTCACAACTTGCCTCTCTACCATCATAATATCATAGATCAATATTTGTATTATTTTTAAAAATATAAAAAAAAGATATATTTTTTATAGATAAATCTTGAAAATCTTAAGGCACTAAATTCATACTCAACTTAAAAGCTAAGCTTGCTCTATAGAAAATATAATATTTCAATTCCATTTACTTTAAGCTTGGTTTTAAAATTTGTTACTAACGCAGAATCTACAGTAAAAATTAAATGAGTTCATTGCTTGCTCTCTTGTGGATGTCGAACACATTTTATATGGGAGTCGTTTTGAATAGAATAACTTCTAAATTTAATCTAGACAGACGGTAAAGCGAGTAAAATTATATATTTTTTTAAGCTTTGACACTTTCGATTACACTGAGTAAAAAGCTTTGCTTTAAAAACTTTTAAAATATTTTTTTGAAATATTTAATTTTATCACTGAATCCCGCATACTGCATTGAAAACAGAAAGAACCTAGTGTTAAGACAGTCTGTTTCCCGCCTTCCTCGTCTTCCGAAACATTTTGAGTGGTAAAACCCAACGCTACGATGTCTTATTTATTTAGATAAAAATGTTGGATTACTAAATATTAGACATAGGTTTTTCTTTCTGTTTGTTCTACGCATATTTTGTTTTGCCTAAGAAATATATCTTATTGATATTGGAGTTGGAAAATGTTTAACTCTAAAAGCGATAATTGTGGTAATTCGATCAGTCGAGATCGAATTATCACAAATACTGTCAACAACATCTCCAAAGTCTTATTTCCTAATTAGAATAGAAAAAAACTTTTATAGGAAACGAATAAAAAATATTTTAATGAAGAGAGATTTGAACCTTGATATCCAATCGATTTTCACTCAGTACAAATAGAATTCAACTCTCCACATTACGCAATGTCTCGAAAATAGGTTGAAATTAAAAAGCGTTTAAAATTAAAAGGAGACATACCGGAAAAAAAGATGAAAGAGATATTACGTAGGACGTTATTAAAATTCAATTTTATTCATTCAACAATATTAAAATAATATAATTAAGTTTGGATTTTATTATACGAATAAGGCAGACATAACATTAATTCATAATGGCCTTATTTTACAAGCATATTATTTACACTACAAAAATTTGATATTCTAAAGCGAGAATCGAACTAACAACCAGCAACGAGTAGTTGTTAATGCTGATACCATTGCATATTTTTTTCATTTATTTATTTTATCGATATCGTAAGCTATGATAGATACATAAAAAATGAAACTGAAAATGAATTATTCGTTTTCTATGTCCTCATATATCACGCGTTGAGTGTTTAACAATGGAATGTAGCTCAAGCGTGCACACAATGAAACTTTTTGAGTCATCACTGCACTGAAATGGAAACTTTTGTCGGGGTTTTACATATATATAATATTTTTACATATGTATTTATGTATAAATGTACGATGGTTTTGGATACGATATAAGATTATTTTCAGTTCCTTGCTTTAGTAACAGTAGCGTGGCGTTAAGTTCCGCGAATTCGGGCCGAAAGTGGAGAACAGTGTCTTGACACTAAATTCTCTCTAGCTTGTGTGTCGGGATTGAGGCTAAAAATAACCCCTCTTATAATTTTTACCTATATAAAATAAACTATAAAATAAACTATAAAATTACCATTATATTTCACTTTCAATTTCACTAAATCCATGAATAGACCTTAGGTCACTAATTTATTTCACGAACAGACATATCACTAAAGACCTTTGCGAGTTCAGACAAAAAGTTTGCTATATACGTGTTTACAAGTCATCGACTCCACGCCTAACCGTTCAATTATGTATAATGGGACTACTCTGCTTCTGAGGCATAGAACATAGATGCTTATGTAAAAGGGATTTTTTTATTTTTTAAATTGGGACTAAAGAATCTATGTATTCTACTTTTCGTAGTTGCAGACATTTTATACTTTTTGTATATTAAAGGTATAGTATTTCTATAAGTAAGATTTGAAGCCGGTCATTGTTTTCAAGATAACGCGTTGTTGTGTTCCGAAATCAATAAGATATTATGTGATTAGTACTATCAACCAGCTTAATATAAATGAAAATATCATTTAAAATGATGTATCTTATCACTAGACATAAACAAGATTTTTTTGAAATAAAAAAGACGTTAGACGTTTCTTTGCTCTGATGTCGAGGCAAAACGTGGCATGGAGTTTCGCCACTGAACACGCAATACCTCCAGAATTCGGCGGAAAATGAAGAACGTAGTGCCTTAACACTAGATTCCTTTTGCCTATCCTGCTGTGTGTGTAACTTTAAAAAACGTAACTTAACTTTAAAAATACTCAATATTTATACCTACATAGAATTTCTACCAAAACCAATTGATCTTAGAACTTTCGACTGATACAAATACGGGCTTAATACAGCGATTGTGCGTAAACTATGACAGTCGTTAGGCGGGTACGACTAGAGCGTAGAGCTTCTTTGTCACTAATATGCCTGAAGGGATTGTTGGGATATTGATTTGACTTTCAATACATTGGGTATAGGTTAGCCTATTACCATTTGATGTAGATCCTTCTAAATCTGTAATGTATACGCATTGTGTTTATAGTTATAGACGGTAAGGTTCAATCTTAGGTGTTCTAATAAATTAACTTGTTATTTTGACTTCTACTCAAATGTATAATTGTATTTAAATAGTTATACGAGGTCGTACAGAGGAAAGGTGTTTGATTATAAGCATCATAGGTATGGGTTCAAACTTTACTTGGGGAAATGATTGATTTTACCCCGGAGAGCTTTCTAGTATAGCATATTTAGGAAAATACCAGAACCGGAACTCAACGCCGCGCTTTTTCGCGACACCAAAGCGTAGAAATGAAAATATATATTTCATTTTCTCGCGTTCGCAGTCACATACTTGTGCTTCTGCCTTTAAGTGGCCTCATCTTCATATCTATTTTATTTCAAATATTATTTGCTTACGAAAAGTATATTAAATTCATAAATTCTTAATAATAAACTTACAATATTAATGCTCAAAAATTTAAGACCTTTGCAAATAAATCTTTCGGAATAATCTCACCTTACGTAATTGGTTCAGGGAACAGGAACAAACGGTCAAGAGATTTCTTTTGTCGACATTCAAATAAATTGGCTCAAATTCTATGAATTTCTAGAAACTAAATTCACAAAAAAAGATGTCGTTTATATAAAAGCAGTATTTCATGTAAATTAAATCAATTACTATAAAATGAATAACAAATCTTCTTGAATAAAAACATTTAATAAATTATTCTAAATCCTGATTTTATTCGGAAGAATTATTGTATACAATAGATACTTACTACAATCTGTAAATTTTTGACAATAACTTTGCATGCAAAGAACAAAAATAGTAAAAGGTCACTCCAAGAAAATATGGGAGATTCAAACAGCGACCTAGTATGGCAAAGAAGAAACTTCAATACCAATTCAGTTTTTATAACCAGGCAGCGACGGTTGTGATTTCAATCTTTATAATATTTAATTTATTTACATTTCCATAGCATATCATATCATTGAGTTCCGTCACCCAAAACGAACGAGGAGCGGAGAGTTTTAACACTAGGTTTCTTATTTCTACGCTGATATGCGTAAAAGAGCTGAACTAATTACAAAATAATCTCAGAATTATTATTATAAAGGAATACAAAATTTAATTTGCGTTAGAATGCAAACCGCATTATCTATTTGTGTAAAAATGTTTCTAATTACTCAGTCGACCGCCCTTACGCTATGTACGAATATGTGGGAGGTACGACATTCCTTAGCTCTTAGTTAGATAACTATGTTAAGGATCGCAATACAAATTGTATAATATGTTTTTATTTTTATATTTTAATTTAGGTATAGTAATCATGTATTTCTTATTTAATTTTATAATGAGGGAGTTCTTTCACGAGCGAAGCGAAGTCGCTTCGCTCGTGCTAATGGTAAAAAACTGTGAATAACGACAATTAACTTTATTTTGCACTTACGACAGTTTTCACTCATACACTACATTGATTATGTGTATTATGTATTGTAGCCGCACGCAGCAGGGTAGGGAGGGGGAACTTAGTGTTAATTGTGTGTCAGTGGCGGAATTAAACGCCGCGCTTTGCCTTGACACCAAATTATAAAAATCAATAACTTTTTTATTATAAATCTAAGTAGTCATTGAAAGAGTATAAGATTTTTTTATTTATCTGTCACTCGTCATCCGTCATCCAACACATTCTACACTTTCGTTTCACGAAATAATGAGGGAAAGGAGTAGGTTGCAATCTACCAAATATTTACCGACTTCAAAAATGATAAAAAGTGAATCCACTTTCACTAAAAACTATATTAGCATAATGAAGAGAAATAAAACACAAAATAAAGAGTACACAAAAAGAAGTTATTGTTATATCAATTTGTTTTTTATCTACTAAAATACACTTAGTTAAGAGACTTTAATCTACTTAAGTCTTAG
>JAEBDU010000096.1:794700-816547 GCA_016802625.1 Heliconius numata
TATTTGATTCTTTCTTTGTGTTTTGTTTTTTGGTACTTTTATGTTTGTTAAATAATAAGAATTGATTATTAAAGATGGTCTACATACTTTACGATTTATTTTAATAATATTTTTTTTGTATTATACCAACAATCAACATAATAAGTAGAATGGGACAAATTTGTCACGACGGCGGTTCTAGGGGGGTCTCAATCTTCGGCACTTCTAGTGTTAACTTGAAAGTTAACCAATATCGTATATTTGTGAGGCTATGGCTTTTTTAACTAATTTCAAGTTATAATATAGCACGCTTCAGCGAAAGTTTATGTTAGTGAGAACCAATTTCGCTACCCTTCGTTAAGAAAATTATATATTTTTTTGTAAAATTTGAGTCAACTTTCAAGCATCACTGACTTAAGGAAGTTGAGACGTCTTAATAAAGTTTTTTTTAGAAATATATCAACATCGGTTTTTTTGACTTGGAAAATGAAAAAAAGCGCTTTAACGCTATTTAACGGATAGGTAAGTATGGTAGACAGAGGGAACATTGTGTTAAGGTAGATTTTCCGAACTGTATTTTTTTTTTAATATAAAAATAAACCCTGATGAACCCAAAATTGGAAATTATCACTTTTAATTAACTGCCATTAGGTGATGTCTTAATTCTATATATCTAGTAAATTCCCTGTATATTTACTACCAGTTCAATATTAATAAATGATTATAATATATTTATAAAAACAATCCTCAAACGAAAGAGGCGACAAAGATTGTTCATCATTTTTATCCATTTAAACATTTGTGAATGTTTCTCTTTATTATTCCACTTATATAAGATTTCGATGCTGAAACAAAGCTGAGTGTTTTAAGCCTTTGTTTACAGTCCAAAGCGCCTTTGCAACTTAGAAATACAAATCTAGGAATATAATATTTAAATATTGACCTTATTTCATATATTGTCTTTAATAAAATATAAAAAACAATGACGTACTCGTTAGAAGCAGGAACTTTCACATTTAATAGCTTTAATACCATTATGTGTTAATTAATGTTTGACCCAGCTAATGATGTGCTTATATCGAGATCACAAATTTATTTAAACGTATAATACATAAAAAAAATATTTCCAACTAAATATTATTTATAATAGAAATGAACGTTCTTTTTTTCCGTATATCTATAAATTTAATTATTTATCATAAAATATATTCGTTTAATAAATATTTTAATAAGTCCTCATAAATGTTTGAGAATGCCTTGCATATGCCATTGATGAAAATTCTGTTTAAAATTTTATTTATCCTACTAGTACTATTAATATTAAAAATGAGCATGTTTATGAGAATGAATATTTGTTCTAGTTTCACACAAAAAATACTAAATGGATTGAGCAACAGCTTCAGGGTGTTCTTGGGAACCAACAACAGGTTCCCCAGGTGGCGATCAAGTCCACAACCAACCCCTTATATTCAAACAACGTTCCATTGTGCTTTTAGTACAGTTACATTAAGCTATTTTACTTTTACTTAGATAATTAAATTAATTCTTCTAAAAATATAGTAAGTATATAATTTCAGTGAAATTTTAAAGCGATTATACAAATCTGGTATTATAGTTCCGTTTCCAGGAACGAATGTTCAATGCTTTATAGAAACTCCCTGATGTTTATTATTAAATAAATGCTTTTATTATATAACGAAAGCTAGCAGTGTTTCAGTAAAGTATAAAATAATCAAAATATAGGCATTTCATCCATTCTAACGATGGATAAGTGAAAAATGCCTTTCTTTTCTTATCTATTTATTTCTATGGAGGAAGGAAGTGGAAGAAACGCTACTTCCATTTGGAATCAAATCCACAAGAAATATAAGCAAATACAGTACTCTATTGTTATTGATGGACGAGTATACAAATACCATTCCATCATTTCTCTGTTCTGGCAAGAACGCAAGGTGTTAAGAACCACCAATTAACACAATTGGATTTGTGAGAGTGGAATACCTGAGATAAAACCTGAAATCTGAAAAAAACAATACAAATCCATACATATATACATACAAAACAAATCCACCGCTATTCCCAATAATAAAACGTTGACAGGAAATCAGGCGCATATCAAAGCAACGAGTGAATGGAATGTTTCAATTACTTTCTGCGTGATTCGGCAACATTGTTCCCGTTCCTGGCTTGCATTCATCATACAATCAGCACTGAAATGAGATTTAATTAGCCCTGTATTTAGTGCTATTTCAAATTTCTGCGTTAGGATTCTGTTATGTGGACATAATAATGTATTGGATGCTGGGAATTACTTAAAATGAAGGAGTTGTGGGGAATCTAATGTTTTAGAGACTGGTGGTGCAGTGGGGTAGTGTTGGAAACGCGAGGGTTTTGGATTTGATACCAACTCAAAGGTGTGATTCAACGACTCAACATGCAATCTTTTGAGTTCGGTCGGAGAGCGTAGGACGGAGTGTTTTAACATTAAGTGCCATGTTCTCTCACGAGATATATCCTGAACCTAAAAAATGGAGAAATAACTAACTACGTCCCCAGGTGTTCTTCATATACCCTGTTATGTGCAAAATACAGCGTAAAACCAAAAAAAATCTATCATAATTACAATAAATTTAAACTAAAATTTTACAAAGAAAATAAATTTAAATCAAATGTTACTCTCACAAACTTTCACAACATTCATATAATTAAAACATTCACACCAACATTCACAACCATTCACACACATACACACATTAATAAAAACATGAACCATAATATAATACTGGTAATGCGTTCGACGGGTTTCTCTACGGCGTGGCGTGTTAAAAAGAGCTTTTGTGGAAGCTCACAATGGCCGACGAGATTATAATCACACTGATGCTGCGTAATTACTATAATATGGTTACTAACTTTTTAATATCAGTTTTAAGTAAGTACTCGTAGATACGGTCGTAGTACGGATTCGTATTTTTCATTTCGTTTATGTTGAATGTTCTTCGTTTTCGTTTATTTTGTTTATGTTGATTTGTTTCTTTTTAATGAAATTGGAAAATGAAATTGTGAAGTGTGGTGGTTGTGGATGGGATATTTTTTTTTTTAATTATTTTTATGTTGATAATAGTTATTAAAGATTATATTAATTTATTTTTTAGATTATATTAATTTATTTTTATTATATCTTTTTTTTTTTTTAATGTATTGTCGATTGCGTGTTGAGTGGCAGAACTCAAAGCCGCGCTTTCTCCGTGTGCGCAGAAATTTTAAAATAATATTTATAATCATTCCAATAAGGACAAGTCAAACCCATAATAAGTATCGCGTTTCCAATCAGACATTATTCCACTGCGCCACTAGTACTTTCTCTACCAGAGAAATTTAATCATACCACCAAGGGGAATCGAATCCACAACTAATGCGTAAAATCAGACGCTGTTCCATCACACCACGACTGCCTCACCAAAATAACTAAAGTTTCAAATAACCAAAGTTTTCATAATTAGTGCTGCACTGAATATACGATGTAACACGTGTACAACCAACTTAGATTTGTTTTATTTACGACAATGCAGTGTTAGTTCAGAAAATAATCACTTTGTGAAATTTTCTAGAAATGTTTATTTGATTGGAATATTTTCTGTTGATATATAAATTTGTTTTTTCTATTAAATATATTATAGTTGGGTATATAATCTGTACATAAAGTTATTGAGAAAAAAGAAAACTGTCACAAACATTTTAATTATCTTTGCCTATTCTGACAGCTTATATTTTGACATACATATACTAGAATAGTATAAATACGATATAATTTTATGAAGTTGAAATTTTTATTAATTATAATAGCATGGATTGTTTGTTTATAAACAAAATACATAAAATAAAATTAAGATATTGCAATTATTATTAATTCGGACAAGTTTAAAATAATTCCAGAATAATGTTTGACTGGGACGACATTGTGACAGTTGACGAAATGCTATGTATAGAACTAAGAGAAGGATCTATATTTATATCTGTATTCGGAATAATATACGGCTCTATAGGCATCTTACTGATCCTTTCCTTTCTAATCAACTATGAAACATGGAGAGAATTGTATGAGAAGAAAACAGATGAACTCGCTTACTTAGTATCCATTTTTATAATAATATCAGAGCTTTTGTTCACAAGTTTTGTGCTTTTAATTGGTATTTTGAGGACTCATGAAAGTTTAATTAAATTTTACTTATGGAGTGTTGTAATACATTTGGCTGTCGATTGGATTATAACTTTGTGTATGTGTTCGTATTGCATAGTGGTACAAAGTTGCTTTAGAAATGGCGTAGGCGACGTGGTCGTGGGTTTGATTCTTTTGACAGTGCTATACACACTTTTATGGACCTATTTTATAATGGTAGTTAACAGTTACAGAATGGAAATGTAAGATATACTTGTGTTATGTAAAAAAATAAAAATATTCTATAAATTGTCATGATTTTCATTGATACTTTTTTCTTAATGTTTTAAAACTCAGAAATGAAATCATCAGAAATGAATCATTTAGAAATGATGAAACTATTAATTAGAAAAAAAAATGATTAATTGATTAAACAACTATTAAATCAATTCGATGTTCTTAACAGCTTCACACTGTATCCCTGCCTATCCTGCTGGGTGCCTGAATCTAGTGCTAAAACAGTTCCCATTTAAACATTTCTGTCCCCATTAAGTGATAAATTCTTGAGACATTGCGTGTTGAGGCGCGGAACTCAACGCCGCGCTTCGCCTTATTACCAGGGCGAAGAAATGAAAATATTCATTATTCCCTCGAGTGGGAATCTATATCAATAACCTTCGTGTTTACAGTCAAATCCTTGAGCTCCTGCATCACGACCGCCTCGCAGTTAACAAAAAATAGAATAATAAAACAAAGTGCTTAAGTTGAGATATATTATTTATTAAATATTTCCATTGATCTGTACGATACGAAAAATTATATCGTTTTTGTATATTTAATATAAGTATATTTATATTGATCTAAGTAATTTCTTATAAGCAACTATTATAAGCACGTCGAAGAATATAACGTCTGAAAGAAAAAAATATCTTTTATTTAAATTTAATTTCTTATATTTAAATTTAAAAAATCTGCTTCACGTTGTATCCCGCACACATCAGGATAAGCAGAGGGAACCTAGTGTTAAAATACTCCATTCTCCACTTTCCGCCGAATTCTATCCCACAACCGTCGCGCTTACAGTCATATCCTGGCCAATTGTGCTGCGATTGCCACAAATTAATATACAAATAAAAGCAAAAAAAAAAACACCTAGTGTAATAATACAATATGAAATACAAGCTTACTCAAAAATGACAGCGACAGACAAACGAATATAATGAAGAGCACAAAGTGCGCGGTCACACGTAGTGAATGTATGAAATGTGTCGCTCCCATTATTCCCAATATCAAATTGTGCACAGCTATCAACAGAGTGAACCACAGACCTATTTCTAGGAGACCCACTCTTTGCTGAAAATATAAATTTACTATATATTCGATAAATAGGCAATTAAAAAATGGATTCAAGTCTTTACCAGTATATTAGAATAGAGGGGGCTATTCATTTCTCAAAGCCGCCAAATTGTAAATTAAAAAAAAAACAATTTACATATAATCCTACCTCTTCAGGGCATCGAATCAACTACCATTAGTTTTATAGTTATTGCGCCACGATGGTCTTTATATTAAAGTTGATAATATTTGGCGCATGTATTTCGATTCCGAAATGTTTTTTAGAGAAGTTTTTAGTTTATAGAGAAGAAAATAATTATATAATAAGAAAAATACATATTTAGATCAACAAATTGCCTAAAAGGTATGTTTACTCTAACGAAAAAGTCCGAAAGGCCTCAGAAATAAATCCATTTTGTTGTTAGCTTCATTAAAAGTATGTAAATGTAAGAAATGATACAGGAAAATGATAAACATAAATATGCTACAATTATCATCAAAAATTTTAATGAACAAACAATTTTATATGTTTTCTTAAAAGTATTTTTCTTAAAAATACAATTAAAATTTAAAGATTAAAGAAAAAAATATGAACATAACGCTATTCTTGATGATATGTCCGAAAGATTAATTATTAACTTGTACAGAAGAATTGTTACATTTTTTTATTGATCTCTAATTATTATTATTTTTTTTCTGACTCTACGTTTACTGAACACTCAGACAAATGCAAATCTCAGTTTAAGCCTCGCGAACTGTAAATATGTGGTAATTAAAAACTATACTTACATGTGAAGCACCATAAATCAAAGATAAACTTTTTATGAGGACCACGGGTATTATTGCCAATGTCATCATTCTTATGACAAATGCCATATTATCATTGCCTTCGCTGTTTGCGTAGACTAAAAAGTATAATATAATATAGCAGTTAGTTGTTACCTGAAATTAGACGTTTTTACAAAAATATCCAACAGATGCCAGCACCTTTGTGGATGACATCATTCTACCTGGCTGGAGGACATTCTCCAGCTAGGTGGGGTCTCGACACGCAATGCCTCCAAATTTCGGCGGAAAGTGGGCAATGGATTGTCTTCATTCTAGGTTCCCTCTGCCTACCCTACTATGAAGCTGATTTTGATTTTTTTACAAATGAAACGTTTGAAATTTGTACCTATGAATTAAAATGGGTAAAACATATATATGTTTTAAAAAATGTCTATTTTAAATTTTCTCAGTATTTTTCAGCAAGAACTTACCAAGGTCCACCATCCAAGAGAAATAACTAAAAGTTTTAAACGTGTTCTTCTAATTTCTAACTCATCTTCACTCAAAGATCGTATATCACCAAGTAATACGAACATATTCGTACAATTATTTGTATTTTTGCTGTCTTCACATTAATTTGTTTATAAAAAATGTTGTCAATAGGTTATTAAATTTTCATAGAGTCTTTACTGTCATAAAAATGTTTGTTAATTTTGACATAGATTCGAGTATTTTCGCTGCATTAAAATAATTCTTCTTGTAAGGTTTTATAAGGTTTTTAAATCAATAAAAATAGAAATAAGTGCTAAAAATAGAGTAAATTTAGAGAAAATCAGTATTTACGTTTATTATACCTTAAGCGAAATAAGTATTAATAATAAAAGGAAACCTTACACGACCACTAACGAGACAATAAGTAAACTTTACGGTTGCTTACATTTATTTTTGTAACATACGTGTTTTAAAATGAAAGCACAGAGTTATATTTTTTGGTGTAAATTTGTCCCTAATGTGGCTACAATCTCTTTTTAATCTTGGCCTCACGTCTGTTAAATAAATATCACTTTTTTTGGGTTTTGTGGCCTATGTGGCATACTAGGACGATGTTTGCTTGAAAAGGCGATGGTTGTGGGTTCGATTATAACTTGGGGGAATTATTTTTTCGGTCTTGATAAACAAAGTCTTGATACCAGGTGTACTCTTTCCATAAAAAAATCTAGTTATTCTGCTATACTCATAAGAAAAATTTAAATATAATTATTAACGTAGTTGAGTACAATAAAAATGAGTGTAATTTTCAATGAGAGAAAAAAAGTATATATTTTACACACACGTTATTTACAAGTTAAATCCAACTGTTGAGAGTTAAAAATAGGTTTAATTTAACCTTACATTGCTACGCTGGTAAATTATATGGGTGACCTGGTTATACTCGTCCCAGAGGCAAGTTGTAGCGTCAAAAACAATTTGTATACGAAAAAATCTTGCCCGAGGTATTGAAATCAATAATGGAGTGCATCCCTCGAGGTTTTGGATACGGGATCCCAGCTCAGGATAAATGTCAGTGGTGATCCGCAATGACATTTGTATTGTTTGAATATGTTTATTGCGGTTTAAAGGTTACTTGGGTTGTGGGTGTAATTTTTGTGTTTTTTTGGGGTGTAAAAGGGTTAAAAATATTTTAAAATTAAATTTTAGAAGATTCAATTTTTATAGCAAGTATTTTTTTTGTTTCGCGCTGTATCCCATGCGCAGCAGGATAGCTAGAGGGAACCTATAAATCTACCGATAAGGCACCTTACTTCCATTGAGACACTTCCGTTCCCCACGTTCCGTTCTTTCTGGAGGCATTACATGTTGAGTGGTGAAACTCAACACCGCGCTTTGCCTCGTTACCAGAGCGAGGAAATGAAAATATTAAATATTTATTTCCTTGAATTGCAATCGAATCCACAATCGTCGGATGCTGTGCCAAAATAGCTACATATTCTCTGTTTAATTGTAAAACCGAAACTTTATCTTTAAATTATATTGTTATATATTTGAAAAGTTAAAACAAAATAACTACATACAAAATAAACGTATAAAGCAATTCCATCCAGGGCAACTGCACAAACTCTAAATAAGTTGACCGGGTAACGTAATACCTGTACAAAACTTTAATTACCAAGCTTAACCCTCCTCACCTGTTATTCAAATATCTAATTTCTATCTAGGTCCCTGTTTTTATTAGCCAACTTTTATGGTATCGTTTTTTTTTGTTTATCCGGTTTACTAAAAAATTCTTGTAATTCGATTCGGAATTTTATTTATATTTCAATCCTTTCTTAGAGTTCTGTACCCTAATAGGTAAAAACCAAAACTTTAATTCATTAAATAAAAACTTTAAGGGTCGATAAATATTTTAATGCAAAATCCAATATAAAATAACAATAAATATACTTAAATATTAGTGAAGGTATATATTATGAAACCTAGACCACAACCTACATAGTATTACAAGAAACGTAACTAGAACATTTTAGGCTTAAACTGACAGCAACTTGCAAGATGTTGCCAATGCAGCTTTGCAGTAGTAACTCTTTATGGGTACCTTGTTGTGGTTTCTTGGTCTCCACCGCTGTACTGGAGTTAGCCAACTTGATACTAAATACTCCTTTATTGAATGTAATTAATTTTGTATTTATTGGTTGTTATTTCAGGAAATTGTGCGGAAATATATCGTTAAAATTGGTATTAAGTATTTTATTTTTAACACTGGAGTAGAACTTTAGGAATTATATTATACTAGCGGACGCGCGCAGCTTCGCTTGCGTATTTAGGGGTGAATTCTAATAAACCACGAAACATATGTTCACTGAAATATTTTTAAGGGTCTAAATTTCAAATTTTATAAAAATCGGTGGCGTTTTAAAGATTTTTCCATACAAACTTTCAACCCCTTATTTGCACCCTTAGGGGGAAAATTATAGAAAACAATGAAGCACGTGTTCAATTAAATACTTTTAAAAATCTAAATTTCAAATTTTATAAAAATCGGTGGTGATTTTAATTTTTTTCCATACAAACTTTCAACCCCTGTTTCACCCCTTTAGGGTTAAAATTTTTCAAAATCCCTTCTTAGTGGATGTCCAGATTACGAAAGTAAGCATTTGTCCAAATTTAACGTTCCTACCATCAGCGGTTACGGCTGTGCGTGCGTCTTACCTCAGTCAGTGAGGACAAGTCCTTTTATATATATAGATTATACTCCCCAAAGACCCTACATACCAAACTTTGGCGTACCGGGCATTGAACCTGTAAAGAAATTTGAACGCGCTACTCTATTATCTATTTATTGAGAAAGGTTATAATGGGCCGTATTTCATTACGTTAATTATATCAATATAACCCAATGTATCTGTACTTAATAATTTTCATTTGATCATGTGAGCAAAGCCGCTGAAATAAGCTAGTATAATATATAGAAAAAATAATATATCTTCATCATCCTAAATTAGTTTTAAACAATAATATGTTTAATTACCGACCTACTTTTTTAACTGCCCTATTTTTATTAAAAAATATTCATATATTTTGTATTCTTATAGTTATTCCAGTAAGCGAGTGACTGAATAAAGTTTTCACAATACAAATGAATATTTTTCCGCAATCTGCACCTTAATCGCTCGATTGTTTTGGAACATATTATCATTCTGTATTTGTTCATGTGTGAATTTCGTTGATTCAAATGCTATAAGCCTGTATCATTATACCTTATACGACGTACAGTACTAGAAATAAAGTCCCATCGAGGATCTCCATGATGGGTGATGATTGGTATTGGTACCCGTATTCAACTGCTTCATCAGCTCGTCAGTCTACTTAGTAAGGGGCTTACCTACTGAGTGTCGTCTGATTCATAGTCAACTCGAAAACAATATAAATTATCTTATACTGTGTTAGATACTCAATTTCTTAGTGTTATTTTTTTTTATATAAAAAGGTGTAAGAGAGGCCATGGTGCAGTTGCACTAGGGAGCGACTGTAAACACGACGGTTGTGGACTCGATTCCCACTTGAGGGAGTAAAAGTTAAATATTTTCAATTTCCATTTCTTCGCTAGTACAAGCCAATTGAGTTCTTCCACTCGTGGAAAGTGGGAAAGAGAGTGTATTAAAATTAAGGTTCCCGGGTTTCCTTTACCTCCCCCACTGCCTACGGGATACAGCTTGAAGCTAGCAAAAACTAGATTCATTCTTTAAAGTATCTCAAAAAAATAAGTCATCCTTTTATAAAAAACTACTTCTTACTTTTCCATTTGATGTAATATGTATAGCATAAAGTACCTGAAGACTTGAGCATTGACTTGAGCATGGAAAATGTGAAAGAGAGTGTATCATAAATAAGGTTCCCGGGTTCCCTCTACCTCCCCCACTACATGCGGGATACAGCTTGAAGCTAGCAAAAACTATATTCATTCTTTAAAGTATCTCAAGAAAATAAGTCATCCTTTTATAAAAAACTACTTCTTACTTTTCCATTTGATGTAATATGTATAGCATAAAGTACCTGAAGACTTGAGCATTAACAAAGACGACATATCTAGTGCGACCTAAAATCTAGGTTAGAACTTCTGGGGTCGTACGTAGGTCAAACCTAAGATTACTTTAGATGGTACTGTACTCTTGTCGGGTGTATTGCAAATATATGTTATTTATACAGACTGTTATATAAGGAATTTGGAAATTGTTTGGATGTAAATATCTATTATTAGTTTCACGCTGTATTCCGTATACAGCAGGGTAGGTAGTGGGAACTAGTGTTAAGACACTTCGTTCACCATTTTCCGCCAAATTTTGGCAACACTGCTATGTTGAATGATGGTCTCAATTCAAAACCACGCTTTGCCTCGACACCAGAGCAAAATAAATATAATATATTTAATTTCCTCGAGTGGGCATCGAACCCATAACCCGTCACGTTTACTATTACGATATTTGTACCCGTTCGACACAACTGCTGGTACTGGTGGTGGTGGAGTGGAGTGGATTCGAGCCCAGAGCCTATCGCGTTTTTGGTCACACGCTTATGCCTTTGCACCATTACTGGCTTAAAAATAATTTTAAAACACTACATAAAAAAATCAGCATTCCAAAAAGAACTTATGTGACACTACAACACAGTTGGAATGACTTCAGAAATATGTAGATCGTTCGCAGCTTTAGTGTATGTAAATTCACTTTTTACATTTTAAATCACTCTATTGTCAGGTCAGCGCTTCGCGGAATGTGGATTTCTGTTGAGTTGTTTATGTTATTTATGTTTATTATGAAAGGTGTTTTATTTTTATACTCATGTAGTACCTATATAAAAAAAATCTAGAATTTAGGTTTTCTAATTGACAAAACCTACCTATAAATATACCAAACTTGATCTATGTAACAAAAATTCTAAAAAGGTGGAAAAGAGAGAATAATAATATATCTTTAATGTTTCTATCTCCTTACAACTCGTTGTTTTTGATAGAATTTTCAACTTCACGCTGTACGCCGCAAATAGCAGAGTAGGCCGAGGAAATCCAAGGATGTTTTGGTGGCGACGCGCGACGCAGTGTTAAGACACTCGTAGCCACCAAGACACTTTTGTTCTCCATTTTCCATCGAATTGCGAGGAAATTAAATTACTTAATTTATTTTTCTACAACTAATAAGTGCTTCAAATCCCGCTACGTTAAATTTTTTATATAATACGTTTTAAAAAACAATATTTTTCTTTCCTGAGTGTTAAATAACACTTATAAAATATCCAATTTTATATAGTCCAATTTTGATGGAGCACCATCGAAATGTGGGTAGCATTTCGCATTGCAATATTGTAACCTTTACCAATACTGCATTGGTAAATAGTGAAATGTTTGTCTGGTTGCTAGTACTGACCTCAGAAACTGCTGCTTGCCATTAAAAAATATTTTTGTTTTGGATAGTCATTTATCAAGATAACAGCAATCTAAACAAAGCAGAGAAATGTAAATAATTGATATATAATCATTTCTCCGAGCGAGTATCAAACGGAAATCATCATATCAGACGCTATTGCTTCTACGCTATACTGACTGGCTGACGCTATACTTCCAATATTAGTACTACTATTAATACTATACTATGGCCTCAAGGTAAAATTTTAGTACCATATACCAGATAAAAAAAAAAACAGTCGAATTGATAACCTCCTTTTCTCACAGAAGTCGGTTAAAAAGATAATAATTCCACAAAACGTGCTAAATTTTGCAAGCTACACATTTCTAACCAAAACCGAGACGCGGAACGCTCTCTCAGCGTAATATTCAGTTTCTTACAAAATTTCTTTAAAAATCAATGATACGTCAGCAAAGTAATTCTTCACGGCAAAAGTTTTCGATATCATAAGCGAAGTTTGAATATGAAGAAGTTATTGGAATAACTAACTTCAAGGCTCCATTTGTGCAGTACCTACCCTGGAAGTTTAATCTGATAATATATTCTGATCGAATTTTATATTTTATTCTAGGGACATTTTTTTCATCTTTGTCTTAGCATCATGTCGGATATTTGGAGAGAATCTAGTATACATCACTCTCTTATACTATCTTTTACACTTCGTCATCATTAGCTCTCCGTATTATACTATTCTTACTATTCGGCACCGAACCCATAACCCGTCCAGTTTACATTTGTGCCCGTTCGCCATAACTGGCCTCGTTTATTTCGTTTTAAACATAATATTATTTTAGTAATTTTATGAAAATTTAGATGAGACAGTATTAGAAGTGAGGATAAATTGCACTTGTAGCTTTGGAATGCCTTGAGTAATTGTCTTGAAAGAGAGCAGCAGTGGGAGTAGAATTCTTGTGAAAGATTCTTGATTAATGCTTGTAACGTCTGGAAACTTAAACTTTATACGATAAATATACAATTGGTTGAACTTTTAGAATTTCTAATGGATGATATATTTTGTACTAAGTTCTTTAGATTACTTATTATACTCGTATGTTACTGTAGCGATATTTCTTTTTGTTTACGAACTTTGATGTTTATTCAAGAGATTAGTCGTGGCGCAGAGGCACTAATCGTACGACTGTACGCGACAGGTTGTGGGTTCGATTCTCACTGAAGAAAATGAAATATTTAATATTTTTTGTATCTTCACGCATATAGCGGGATAGGCAGAGGGTACCTGGGAACCTAGTGTTGAGATTCTCTGTTCCCATTAAGGCAATGCGTGTTGAGTGGCGAAACTCTACGCCGCGCTTTGCCTCGACGCCAGAACGAGGAAATGGAAATTTTGAATATTTCATTTTCTCCAGTGAAAATCGAACTCACAACACAACATACGTACACGTTTATATTTTACTCAAATTGCCTTCATTTCTCAGGAAAGGCCTAGCAAAGATATAAATCTTAATTAATTTTAGAGATTTGCAATAAAACAATGTAGATGAATCTCGTGCAGGTTGAGACAATCTGTAAAGACGGAGGATGAAAATTGAAATTTGAAGGGTGAATAAGTCCGCTACTGAGATTAAAATTAAATTTTAATTTTGTGCCTCTATACTTCCTTTATTTGAAAAGAAATTGTTATTTACTTTTATAATATATACTGTTGTTTTTTATTTCCATACCTAAGACGTAATCAAACGTTAAATTTAAATGAAAAGTTTCTCTAATGAAATATCTAACGTACTTACTATAGCTAACTAGTTCAGAAATATAGTTATATTTTAATTTAAAATGTCAAATAGTCTGTAAAATAACTTGGACAACATCCAATAGGCACTAGTTCAAATATCGTTATGTTAAAATTTTATATCGAGTTTCTATATTCTTCTATTAAGAAAATATTTTTGGTTTAAATTAAGCCAAAAAAGTCTATCTTTTATTATCCTATCCTATATCTTATAAAACAAAGTCGCTTTTTGTGTCTGTCTGAACTTTCTAACTCTTCTTCTTCTAAACCACCCAACGGATTTTTATGCGGTTTTCACCATTAGGTCGAGTATTTCTCAGGGAAGGTTTATATATAGTTTATTATTTGTACATTCTTATGTAAATTAACATAAATACGATAAATGTGTATAAAGTCCTACACGTTGAGACACTTTCGCGCATGCGCTGCTTTAATGGTAAGTACTACATGAAAATAATGTACTGGAGTATTGTTCCTCTCAATAAGATCTACAAAAATGTCCGCGACGGCATATTCGTATCTTTTAAGAATAACGTGTAGTGATCACATTTCTGTCTAAAAATTTTAATTTCAATATATTTTTTATTGTTAGGGATATTTTTCCATAATGGTATTAATCCTTATCCTTTAAAATACTTTATTAATTTTCTACGTTAAACGAAGATAAAATATGTTTTTACACTATTTCGAAATTGCGAATAGTTTTAGAGAAAAACGCATTTAATTGTTGACACATCACGCCGTTGACACATCAGCTGTATGTTACTAAAGTTTCACTTATCCCTTACTCTCAGCATATAAATAAGTATATTAGTTACGTTGACCATTTAATGTAGATCAAAACTGTATTTTACTGTTTTTCATTTTAATAAGTACTTTAGAAGTTGTTACAATATCAAAAAATCCTTGCTGCGAAACGGCTTATACAAGCGCGTCCGCCGCACCCGCCTGACTTACACGCATCGGTGGTTCAGTGGTAGAATGCTCGCCTGCCACGGGGGCGGGTTCGATTCCTGGCCGATGCATTCTATTTAATTTTCCTCCCTGGCAGCCACGTAGTGCCTACCCAAACGGTGTCGCTGTTTTAACAGCATTAACCACAAGCTCGAAAAAAACCCGCCTGCCTCTATAGCAAAGAAGATTTAGATGCGTTTCACATATTGGATAATTTCAGTTGAATGTATTATTTCAGCGCGATATATTTGGTTTCATTTTTTTTGTAGTAGTTATTAGCAGGTAGGTTTTTGTTTATAATTTCTTCCGTTTAAAAATACTTAGTCATTTAAATATCTAAAAATAGACATATTATATATTTTAATAATAAGTACTTGAAAAGATTAGTAGCACAGATTTAAAATTCCTACTAAAAAATCCTTGCTGTGTAAAACAATTGGAAAATCCTTATTGAAACTACGAAAATGCGGGTTGCATTAGAGTTTAATTAATTTTCACATTATCTTAAGTGCTTTGCAAACAGACATTATATGAATAATCCAGTACTTAAAGCGGGCGAAGCCGCAAGAGGGTCGCTAGTTATTTATAATTTAGACATTTTTAGTTGTCGTTGTCATAAACTGTTGGATTTTTTTCCATCAGTGCTTTGATATATAAAAGTCAAATTATACATAATTTTTATATAAATTGTTGCCTATAATTATGTTAGTCAGAATTTATATAATAAATAAGCGCAATAGGCTTTTTTTATTAAATTGAGGCAAAAATTATACAATTTTGTATAAACATTTCCCTTAGTAAAACTTAAATGTCTATTAATAATACAGCAAAAAAATAAGTATTTAAAATTGCTTTGAAGTATTTTCTTTATTTCTCTATGAACAAGTTACTGATAAATTCTAAAGTGAGGTCAATTCGCAATCAACATTCATCTCATTCTCCTCCAATAGCCCAAAGCTATGGACAAAAATAATATACCTTCTTTATCTAAAATATTTCTTGTTTACAAGAGTCGTTCCTTTGAAAAAATTGTTTATGATGTTCATTTATCCCGTACATTGAGACAAAGTAATAAACTTTCCAACAAAATTTGTTCATACGAATTCTTTAATGCTCTCAACTTAAAGTTAAGGGACAAAATTATTAAGATTCAAAGTGAAGATCAAAGGCTTAAAACTCCACCGTATATTTCTCAGTAAACGAACCTTTCGTAGATCTCCCTTTGACGCAGGTTTAAATCTCAAAATATTATATTCTATAATATAAGCTACTTCCGTTGATTTAATGGTGATCTTGAAAGAAAAATGTTTTGCTAATAATTTATGTCCTCTAGCTATATCTACTGAATTAGGTAGTTATTTTTATTTTTTGTAGCTTCACTCTTTATTCCACACATAGCAGTGTAGGTAGTGGGAACATGGGAACCTATTGTTAAGGTAGTCCGTTCCGTCCGACTCTAATATTTATTACTCCGTGTGGGAATCGAACCCACAACCAACGCGTTTATAGTCACACACTTGTGCCTTTGCATCACGACGGCGACAACCTAGCTTTTAACTATGACTTCACCCCAGTAATCAAGTGGATATAAATTGTATATGATATATGACATTCAACCAGAAATAATTCTGTGGTTACAGCATAACGACTGTCATTATCTATATATATGACGGCGCGTTGCTATGTATTAGTTTTAATTATAATTTCGCAATTATTATATTTCGATTTTAATTGATTTATGTAATGGATTATATTAGAATAATATTTAAAATGGAGCGGGTAACCCCGAATAGGGTAGTAGGTGTAGCCACGAGTTATAGCAGATGTCATTGGTTGACAGCTATGGCGTGAGATGTTCACCAATTAACCTATTGGCTCCTAATCTATTGTAATTTTGCTAATCTTGTAAGATTTATTGTAAAACTGTTATGTAAACGAGTAATAAGACATTGTAGAATATAAGTGTGACTTTTATTTAAACATCTCTGTTGCTACAACGCCCACAAATGAATAGTGATAGCCAAGACCGCTTTGAGGCCCCTTCTGATGCTTCTACATATATAAAAGGACTTGTCCTCACTGACTGAGGTAAGACGCACGCACAGCCGTAACCGCTGTGCGTAGAAACGTGAAATTTGGACAAACGTTTACTTTTGTAATCTGGACATCCACTAAGAAGGGATTTTGAAAAATTTTTACCCTAAAGAGGTGAAATAGGAGTTCAAAGTTTGTATGGAAAAAAAATTAAATCGGCACCGATTTTTATAAAATTTGAAATTTAGATTTTTAAAAGTATTTAATTGAACACGTATTTCATGGTTTTCTAGAATTCTCCCCCTAAGGGTGCAAATAAGGGGTTGAAAGTTTGTATAGATTTTTTTTTAAATCGGCACCAAATTTTATAAAATTTGAAATTCAGACTCTTAAAAATATTTAATTGAACACATGTTTCATGGTTTTCTAGAATTTTTCCCCTAAGGGTGCAAATAAGGGGTTGAAAGTTTGTATGGAAAAATCTTTAAAACGCCACCGATTATTATATTTTTTTTAATTTAGAGTCTTAAAAATATTTAATTGAACATGTGTTTCATGGTTTTCTAGAATTCATCCCCTAAGGGTGCAAATAGAGGGTTGAAAGTTTGTATGGAAAAATCTTTAAATCGCCACCGATTTTTATAAAATTTGAAATTTGGACTCTTAAAAATATTTCATTGAACACATGTTTCGTGGTTTTTTAGAATTCACCCCTAAATACGCAAGCGAAGCTGCGCGCGTCCGCTAGTAGGTCATAAGGCAATAGAGCCTTCCATGATAACACACCACAATTTTTTCAATTCAAACCTACTCAAAGTAGTAATGTGATCCTATTTATAAATTGTGATCCTATTTTTTTACATATTTTAAAACTGACAACGAAACCGAAAATGAAATGGGTTTGTTCGTTTGGACACTCTAATCTCAAGAAGTACTAGTTCAAATTAAATAATTACTAGTATTTTGGTGTTAATTACCTACTTACGAAGCAAAGTTAATAATAAATTAAAATATTATATTAAAAAGTCACTTTTCAAAACCTGAAAGATGCCCCAATACAAGATGCAAAACATAATTTCAGCTAAGCACCCAAATTGGTTTCTCATTTATATTGAAGCGGAAAGGAATATGCAAACTAACGTTTCCCAACATTTAGTCCGTCCTATTCAAATAACACCTGACTTTAATAACAAGCTAAATTGATGCATTCTGCACATCAAAGGGAGTATTCGACTGGAAATTGAGAGTTATTCCTACAACCGTTCGAACCGTTGAAATTTTACTGACAATTTGTCCAAATGTCAGTAATAAAATATATATATTTAAATCTTTTTGCGACTCAAAGTTTGTAATGTCAATATTGCTTAATTGGAATTCGTAATTGTCTAGTTGGTGGGACGATGTTTTTAGCTTCACGCTGTATCCCGCATAAAGCAGGGTCGGCACAGGGAACATGGGAACCTAGTGTTAAGATACTCAGTTTCCGACTTTCCACCAAATTCTTGAGACATTGCATGTTGGGTGACGGAATTCAATGCCGGGCTCTGTCTCTTTACAGAGCTAGCACGTAAATATTTAAAAAAATATTCCCCCAAACGGTAATCAAACCCATAACCGTCGCGCCACGGCGCAGAGGCACAGCCCTCAATATATTGTTGTGTAATATATTCCAAATATTTATATTTCAGTGACATAATAACGAAAATGAATAGTAAATTAAATTGAAATATAGCTTTCCACCATTTTATTACTTTTTAATCTAAATCTGAAATCACTTTGAGGCGAATCGTTTATTTATGTAAATTTTATTTGCATTTGGTGGAGTTTTCATATAAAATAACATATAAATAGAGTATATTATATTTTATTCATTAACGCTTAACGCTATACGCTAATAAGGGATGTGGGTTTGATTTCTGCTCGGGCATGTGAATTATTTTCATTTTTCATTTACATGATAAGATAAAACGTAGCGTTGAAGCGCCGTCGTGTCGATTGTGGGTTCGATCCCACTCGAGGAAGTGAAATATTTATTTACGTTTATATTTCCATTTTTTCGTTCTGGTGTCGCGGCGTTTAGTTCTGTCACTCAATACGCAATGCCTCCAGAATTCGGTAGAAAGCCTTAACACTGAATTTCTCAGGTTCCCTCTGAGGCACGTACACGCACAAGTGAAGCTAAAAAATATACAAAGTAAAAGCGTACATTGTATAAGAAAAAAGTGCATTAATTATTCTCTTAAAAGGAAAAATGTCAAGAGCAGAGCCGGGCCACAATTACAAAGAAAACCGTTGCAAATGGAATAGAAAAAAAAGGGAAATTCTTCTGTCACTATCAGTAATAGTGATATTATATTATTTGTTATATGATCTAATGAATATATTAACATTCGAATATTAAGCTCGAAAGTGGTTAACTGATTTATAATATTTACGTGTATACCTAAAAATCATTAGATTTATTATTTTTTTTATTTGAGTATTTATTTTGGCGGCGCAGGACGTTTAAACGCGGTGGTTTAGGGTTTGGTCCTTATATTCGTTCCCCATTTTCCGCCGAAAACTTGGGGCATTAAGTGTTGAGAGTGGCGGAGATCAACTCCGCGCTCATTCTGATGATGATTCTGATGGAGATATAAAATATAAATTATTACTTATTCACATATAATTTTTTGCTTTAATGTATGGCAATTACAGTCTGACACTGTCAAGTGAGTCTTTAATAAGTCATTTCATATTTTTTTTACATTTATACAGACGTATTGCTTACTAAAAACAGTTTAATGAACTGTAAGGCGTCTAATATAAATTTTTAAACACAAAAACAGACCAAATCGAACCCACTACCGTCTCAATTCATACCAAGCAAAACAACATTTCAGTACTAGTTAGTGGAGAGTTTGCGTGTAACCATCGCCCTCGCTGGCGGTTACCACCAAACAATGTGGAGACCACATGAGGACAATGGCTTTGGTATTATATAAGACTAGCGGACGCGCGCAGCTTCGCTTGCGTAATTAGGGGTGAATTCTAATAAACCACGAAACATGTGTTCAATGAAATATTTTTAAGAATCTAAATTTCAAATTTTATAAAAATCGGTGGCGATTTAAAGATTTTTCCATACAAACTTTCAACCCCTTATTTGCACCCTTAGGGGGAGAATTCTAGAAAACCATGAAATACGTGTTCAATTAAATACTTTTAAAAATCTAAATTTCAAATTTTATAAAAATCGGTGCCGATTTAATTTTTTTTCCATACAAACTTTGAACCCCTATTTCACCCCTTTAGGGTTGAAATTTTTCAAAATCCCTTCTTAGTGGATGTCCAGATTACAAAAGTAAATATCTGTCCAAATTTCACGTTTCTACGCACAGCGGTTACGGCTGTGCGTGCGTCTTACCTAAGTCAGTGAGGACAAGTCCTTTTATATATATAGATTAGTAATTTGTAACTCGTATAATAATATAGTGTTAGCATAATTTACACAATAGGTGTCGCTGTCATTGCGGGGACGTCATTTGATATTGTTTCCATTACCGATTGTATTGGGTGGCGCTAGTGTGCTGCGTCTGTTCCGATGGGTTTTCCAATAAAAGGACAAGCGACGCGGCACCCGGGCCCATTACGTTCTAAGATTTTGTCGAGGCAACTTGTTGTTAGAATTAGTATTTAAATATTGTAACTACGAGTGTATATATTTTGAAAAGAGCAACTGTTGAGTTTCTTGCCGGTTCTTCTCAGCAGAACTGCCTTCCGAACCGCGAATTGAATTGTGAAGAACAAGTATAAATAAAGTCATTGTAAAAGCTAAAATCCAGCTTTTGTGTCTGATTCGTTGGTTCGTCCAACAGATCAGAAGCGGGATTACGACAGGATATACAAAATTTCCTGCTATGCTCACAAAGTAAACTTGGACACATATCGCCCGAGGTCAAGGGCCATATTGTGATGTGAATGGTGCAGTTAGTGAAGAAATGAAGTGAATGATGCCCGAGGATAGGGCTTAAGAATGAATGATACCCGAGGATAGGGTTTGGGAAGATGATGCCCGAGGATAGGGTTTGGGGGCGAGTGGTGCCCGAGGATAGGGTTTGGGGATGGATGATGCCCGAGGATAGGGTTTGGGGGCGAGTGGTGCCCGAGGAAAGGGTTTGAGGGTGGATGCCACCCGAGGTTAAGGAGTTAAGCATTCATCCTTCATCATTCGTCCCTCGTCATACATCCCTCATCGTTCGTCCCTCATCATCCGTCCCACATCATTCGTCTTTAATCATTCATCTTCATCATCGGTGATACCCGAGGTTAAGGGTAATGATGGATTATACCCGAGGTTAAGGGTAATGATGGATTATACCCGAGGTTAAGGGTAATGATGGATTATACCCGAGGTTAAGGGTAATGGATGGATTACACCCGACGTTAAGGGTGATGGATGGATTCTTTTTCAGGTGGATTCTTTTTCAGGTTGAGGATAATGAATGGATGGATTATACCCGAGGTTAAGGGTAATGGATGGATTATACCCGAGGTTAAGGGTGATGGATGGATTCTTTTTCAGGTGGATTCTTTTTCAGGTTGAGGATAATGAATGGATGGATTATACCCGAGGTTAAGAGTAATGGATGGATTATACTGAGGTTAAGGGTTGAGTGAAATGGATGGAGGGATGATACCCGTGGTTAAAGGTAATGGACGGATAATATCAAAGGTTAAATGTAATGGATGGAAATTACTCGCAGTTAAGGATAAAGGAAGCTTAAGCAAGAAGCAGTAGTGGGCGAGGACGGGCTGATGATCGCGGTGATAATAAGGATCGCGGTAATGATAAGGATCAAGGTGATAAGGATCGAGGTGATGATAAGGGTCTTGGTGATGATAAGGATCTTGGTGATGATAAGGATCTTGGTGATG
>JAEBDU010000096.1:816557-833066 GCA_016802625.1 Heliconius numata
TGATAAGGATCTTGGTGATGATAAGGATCTTGGTGATGATAAGGATCGTGGCGCGGCTGAGGATCGTGGCGCGGCTGAGGATCGTGGCGCGGCTGAGGATCGTGGCGCGGCTGAGGATCGTGGCGCGGATGAGGACCGTGGCGATAGCGAGGGGATCATGGCGAGGATGAGGACCGTGGCGATAGTGAGGGGATCATGGCGAGGATGAGGATTATGGTGACGATGAGGGCAATCATTATGGTTGTGATAATATGGTTTGAATATGAGCGCACGCACACAAAGTAGGAATATTCCATGTAGTGTTGCTGGTGTTGTTGAATAAAATTCTTGTGAAAAAAATATATGTAATATTTATATTATAACATGAATATGAACACTGACGGCTCATTGTGTTAACGAGAAATATTGAATTGTATAAATTTAAAATCAAACTAAATATGTGTACAGGAATCTTTTACGAGCAACACATGAGTCTAGTTTTATATAATGTCTAGAGTAATGTAAATAATGAAAACAAATGTATTCGTTATTAAAAGATATAGGACTAGGAATTTAGTAATCTGTGAGTTTGATGTATTCATTTATTTGTAAAATTACTTTGATGAAAAGTAAATGTATTTTAAATGGTGGATATACGTATTATGACATGTAAATATATCCGAATTAATACGTTTTGTAAATATCCTCCGATGTACTAAGAGTATAATTGTTATGTAACTGTTGAAACAAAAATTGTTATTCAAATTAGGACATTTAGAAATTGTGAGCTATTCTTAAACCGCGAAGGGACTTGCGGTTAGCAGGATGGCCGAGCTGTTAGCATAATTTACACAATAGGTGTCGCTGTCATTGCGGGGACGTCATTTGATATTGTTTCCATTACCGATTGTATTGGGTGGCGCTAGTGTGCTGCGTCTGTTCCGATGGGTTTTCCAATAAAAGGACAAGCGACGCGGCACCCGGGCCCATTACGTTCTAAGATTTTGTCGAGGCAACTTGTTGTTAGAATTAGTATTTAAATATTGTAACTACGAGTGTATATATTTTGAAAAGAGCAACTGTTGAGTTTCTTGCCGGTTCTTCTCAGCAGAACTGCCTTCCGAACCGCGAATTGAATTGTGAAGAACAAGTATAAATAAAGTCATTGTAAAAGCTAAAATCCAGCTTTTGTGTCTGATTCGTTGGTTCGTCCAACAATAGTTTATCTGTGGTATGCAAATTAAGTTATATATTATACTAGTGGGCCCGGACGCGGCTACGCCCGCGAAAATATAAACCTAAATAATTAAAATAAGTTAAAAAATAATAATAAGTGGAGATTTATTATTAGAAAAAATATCTGAGTAACCGAAATGAACAAACAAAAGAAGTAAAAGTAACTAAAGGAAATTCTTAATATTAGAAAATGTACCTAAAGATTGCCGTGCGCGCGTAGGTACTAAACATTTTTCTATATTAAATAATTATTAATTTTTGCGAACAATATTAAATAAAATCCCAAATGATTAAAAATACAATATTTTAAGAGTATAACATCGGTATAGACAACCGAACTGAGATAAATTACATAAAAAATAATAGTAATTCGAAAATATATAAAAATTTACAAAATCATCAAAGTCGGTCATACTATACCACTCGTAGGCTAGGTCATTTGGAATCAGTGACATCTTAATTATTTATTAGAATGTTATACAGTAAACTATAATTTCCATCAAGATGAAATGCTAAAAGTGACTCTTATATTTATTTTCATAAGGATGAATATCAAATTATAGAAATCATCTAATTTTTGTTAATGTATACAAATCTATATCGGCGCGCGCCATGTATGCATTAAGCAAACTCACTTTGGGTGACGTTTTCTTAAAACAACAAACCTTGCAAGCCGTTGCTTAGCAACGCGTAGCGACGATTGTTATTAACATGGCGGAATAAATTGCTTGTCAAATTAATTATTTTAATATATTGGTATATATCGAAAATATTGCAAATGTGAGAAAAAAAAAGTATCCTATGTTCATCCCGGGACCCTCAAGTATCTCTATATGAGTATTTTATCACAATTAAATTAGAGGTTTGGCCCTGATTGCGTAAAAGACAGACAGACAGACAGACAGACAGACAGAGTTACTTTCGAATTTATAATATAGGTATGGATTAGCAATAGCATTACATATTATAAACTTTCATTTTATATTGATACGGTAGAAACGCGTAAAATCGTGTGAATGTAACGCGTGGGCTCGATACTCACTCAGGGGACTGAATTGTTATTTATTAATATTTTTATTTCTTTACTCTGGTATCAAGGCAAAAACGCGGCGTTCAGTTCCGCCACTCAACACGAAATGCCTGGAAAATTAGGCGGAAAGTAGGGAGTGGAACGTCTTTATACTAGGTTCCCACTTATCGTGCAGCCAGACCACTGCACCAATACTAGTGGACTATATATAGCAAGCATGGACATTTAAATTATATAAGGATATCCTAAACTTATGGTTAGCATTGTAGGGTTAGGTTTAATTAAGGGCTCAATAAGCTCAAGTAATTAAGCCTAAGAGTATCATAATTTTTGCGCTTTCCTCCCCATATGGCCCTGATGCGGGTGAAAGGATACTTAGCATAAAATATTTTTGTTAGGATATATTCATGAAAAAAATCTGTTGAATGGGGTATTTGTAGAGGTGCCTATAGAGGCTTAGTATTGAAGTATCTAAATTCTACAAACGATGATATAGGTTCAATATTTATGTGCATGGCGTTAAATTTCTCTATGTCTCTATATGAAACATTACTTTTCAAATCTGAGCGGAGAGTGGAGACAGAATACTATACACTAAATTCCCTCTACCTACAATGCTATATAGGATACAGCGTGATTAAAATATTTTTATTAGTGTCTATAATAAAGGCAGCAACGAAATAAATAAATAACACGACAAAAACTGAAAAAGGGAGTGTCTTAACACTATGGTCTGGTGCATACCCTTTAAATGAGCCCGCGAGCTGCCTACCCAGATATTTGCATAATAGCTCTATAGATACGTCGATATGGGACACGTGCCAGTTTCAATGGAAACTCTCCGGAATCATTCTGTACTGTGTTTCTTATTACAAAAGGCATTGTTTGCCTTTGAATGATGTTAACACTAGAAGCGCCGCCGTCCCATTTTTGTCCCAAACGCAAGTTTGATTGTATATAACTTTTTTATTTGTAAATTTATGTTGACGAAACTTTTTGACTATTACCAATTTTACACCTTTATTTAATTAAAAATATAAATAATTTTATAGCAGTCATACTTTTTGAAAAAAAATGAGATTTACCTAAAACTGCCGGTGGGTCATTTTTGTCCCGCCATATTTTTTTTATTTTTTGAGGGTATAATTTGACATATTTTCATGCCTCGGGGACGAGGTGGAGGTGAAAGGGCGATGCGGTGGCGGAAAAAAATTGAATAGTAGGTTTAGCAGTCAATGCCTAAGTTTTTAGGGTTCTGTAGCTTTTAAGGAAAATAAAACCCTTATAAGATATTTTTTTTGTCCATCCGTCTGTCTGTGCCTTTATCTCAGGAATGCTTGGAGAAATCGAGTTGATATTCATATCAGTATATGAATATAAACTATATGACGATCTACAGTCCCTTGATTTCCTGAAACAGCGCCCTTAAAAAAAGATATGACCATTTATATAGTAAAAAACGTGTATTTCGACACTATAAAGGGAATCAAATTAATAAGGTACTTTCAGTTAACTTAGAATTATGAAATTTGGCAGCTAGCATCTACATGTAGTACTAGTACAGGAAAAAGTCTGAAAACTATACATTTATGCATAAATCTTAAAAAATAATAGCCTGAAAAGTGGGGTAAAATTGGTGTCAATACTAAATTTTGCCGCTAGTTCAAGTGAGGTATCAGATGAAAGGATGAACAAGCTAGGCTTGAATTTCAGAAAAACACTCGATACCAAATGTGGGCAATTGTAGGGAAGGTAGAGGGAACCTGAGAACCTAGTGCTATGCACTCCGCTGGCATTTTCCGGCGAATTCTGGAGGCATCACCACCCAATGTTATAAATCATCTGTGATGTATCATTGATGAAGAATATATTAATGCATTACTTGGCCTAATAATAATAATAACTAATTTCAATAACTTATAATTTTCTAAGAGTTATTCAGTTAGTTGTCGCGACCTTAGAACGAATTTGAAATATTTGATTCTTTTTTTGTGTTTTGTTTTTTGGTACTTTTGTGTTTGTTAAAGAATAAGAATTGATTATTAAAGATGGTCTACATACTTTACGAATTATTTTAATAATATTTTTTTTGTATTATACCAACAATCCACATAATAAGTAGAATGGGACAAATTTGTCACGACGGCGGTTCTAGGGGGGTCTCAATCTTCGGCGCTTCTAGTGTTAAAGCATTTTTTACGACAACTTTTGTAACACTTTAATAGGACAAT
This sequence comes from Heliconius numata, assembly GCA_016802625.1. NCBI lineage: Eukaryota > Metazoa > Arthropoda > Insecta > Lepidoptera > Nymphalidae > Heliconius > Heliconius numata. The sequence continues at coordinate 821,034 of JAEBDU010000096.1, forward strand.
CGATGTTGTTCTGTGAAATTGGGTTATTATTATATTTTTTTAGTATATTTATAATCAGCTTCATACTGTATCCAGCATATAGCAAGGTGTGCAAACCTAGTGTTAAGACACTCCGTTCCCCACTTTCCATTGAGAAATAATATAATACTAAATATCTCGAGGCCGTCGTGGCCCGGAGGCGTAAGGATGTCATTGAAAACGTGACGGTTGTGGTTTCTATTCTCACTCGAGGGAATGAAATATTTAATATTTCCATTTCCTCGGCGTTGAGTTCCACCACTCAACGCACAATGTTTCGAGAATTCGGTGAAAAGTTGGAAAGGTTCCCAGGTTCTGCTATGTACATAATAGAATATACGGCGTTGAGTTACGCCACTCAACATGCAATTTCTCGAAAATTGGGTTCCACTGTCCTCCACACTAGGCTCCCTAGGCCTACCCTACCCAGCTATTTGCAGAATATAGCATAAAACTAATATACCTACTCCAAAGTTAAAAAGCATATAAAAACTATGTTTCCAGTAAACAACACATTTTTCATAAAGTGTTAACGCACAGGCATAAATAAACTAACACGAGGCTAAGTACTAAAGAATGCTCGCATTAGAAAAGTTCTAAATGCTAATAAAACGAACACCTCGGTAACATTCTTCTATGAATATTTCATGTTATTGTATTGGATACAAGAGAATATCGTGTGCATGTTACTTTGTATGGGATTAAGGGTTCCGTATAGTATAATAGCATTAAATATTAATACATTTTTGAGATAACGAAGTGTTTTGACTCAAGGTTCTAGAGAGAACGCGTATTACATATATAAGAATAGGCAGAGGCCTATTCTAATATACGCAAGATAAATTTCAATAAACTGCTTAGAGTCAATAATATGATTGTTTTTTATAAATACATGGTTCAGTGTTCATATCCAGCCAAATATTTTAACCATAAAAATGTAAAAAATATACTTAAAAACTGAAAATTACATTACAATTGAGATATTTTTTCTTTATTTTTATTTTTGGACAGGCCTGGCGCATGGGCACAAAATTTGATTGTAAACGATCCAATCCATTTATTCGCTGTGGTGGCGAAGTAAAGCGCGGCGTTGAGTTCCGCCACTCAATATGCAATGACTCCAGAAATTGGTGGACGATAGGAAACGGAGTATCTTAACACTACGGATACAGCGTGTCCTTGTTGTGTGCGGGATATAAGGTATTTGAAATTTCTCGACTACTGGATGTTTATTTATAGTTCTCAATAACGAAACATGATTCCAAATCAATTAATTTGGACTAGTTTCACTTGATACCCTCCAATCAATATAATTAGATTAATTCTAGCTGTGAATTCTGACAATACTGTTATTAGTATAGGTAGTATTATTTTTACTAACAATCAATTACAAAAACATTATTTGTTATTGTACAAAATATCTTTAGGCATTTTTTAACGGAAAAGTAATGGCTGTGGGTTCAATTCTTGTTTGCGGGAATTAATTATTTAACAAGAAAAATCCGTGAACATTCCCCATCTCAATTCAAAGAGAGAACAGAGTGTTTAAAACTTTCTATATTCTTATAGTCTTCTAAGTCAAGCTCAAAATTTTAAATTGTGATATTTAAATAGTAGTTAAATCCAAAATTTGAACTGTTTGTTCAAATTTTGGATATAAAAATATATTATAACATTAATCAGTTCATTATTATCATGAGGATCTCTAAAAATATCCCCACGCAAGTATCGGTTGAAGTAAATTGGCTGTTTATACGGACCCTTGCACCTTTAGCTTTGTCGGTCGGCAAGTACTCCAATTAACTTTCCATTTGTTTTGCTCACTAAATAGATATTAAGAGATTTGTGTGGTGTTGATTTTATTATTGGAGTTATTTTAAAAAGTTTTTTTTTATTAAATGGAAAGAAAAACTAAGAAAAACACGTTTTTATAAAGTATACACAACTGTGCTAGAAAAGCTATAAAAGGTGCTCGGAACTATAAATTATATGAGCTTAACATTAAGTGTTGTACTATTAACTATTCAGGTCCTGGCTCCATCATGAGATCTGCCTCGATGCTGCCATTACTTTACTGTCATTTATTATTATTTTGATGCTTGAAGTTTTAAATTGTTGTTTAAGGATAATAAAGAGATCGTAATATTTATACGTATCTATAAATAAAAACAACAAAATCTTATAGAATTATAATAAAATATTTAAATAATTTTTATAACAGAGCATTGTTTTTTGTCAAACCTTCTACGATTCTAACCTGTTCACTGTTCATCGTGAACATTTTAATATTATGGAATGTTAAGATACTCTGTTTCCATTAAGACAATATTTGTCATTTTGACTCGACACCAGAGCAAAGAAATTAAAATATAAAATATTTTATTTCCTCGAATGGGTGTCGAACCCACACCCTTGTGCCCCTGAGCTACGACTGGCCCCAGTTATCTAAATGTTTACATTAAAGCAATAGAAGCGCTGTTTGTAATATATGCTGTACCAGCATACCATATGTAGATGGCTTCGTGAAAGTGCAAAGGGATTTGCATGTTGGAATTTCTAAATACTTACATATATAATAATGAATATTGAAGCTTATGTTCGACGTGCTTATGATAATAGATGCATTATTTTCAAGAAAAATCAATAATAAAGGCTTTGAAGGCCACCACTCAAGATGCCTTCCTTGTTATGTCCTAGATACTACTTGAAGCTAAAAAAACTCAACAAAAAATAATTGCCTATTTATTTTCTTAATTTATAGTATATCTAAGTACAAATATTACAGGCATTTTCGCGTTCAACTGCGATATTAATTTTGAGTACAGACAATAAAAAATCCCGCATAGAGTGTAAGGGGGAAGCTAGTGTTAAGAAGAATCTTTTCCCCACATTTTCGAGACATTGCTTAAGGAGTGGCGGAACCCAACGCCGCGCTCCGTCAACCTGAGTGAGAATATGAAAATAGATAACATATGGATCAAAATCTAATAACCAAATGTGATTATCTTCTTTAATCTACAGATACAAGTAAACTAGTACTAACATTAGCCGTTACTATCGCATATTCCATTTGAGAACAAAGCTGATGCCTAATAATTGAGTGGCCATAATGAGTATCAGTCAGGCTGGGCTTGGATCAATATCAGCGTGCTGGTACAGTATTGGTTCTTGGGCAGGAAGAGTATAAAGTTTCTAATTAGTGAAGAAAGTAAATAAATAAGGGTTTATATTACAGAGAAGAATGATCAAATTAGTAGAATAATACAGTTAAGGAATTTACATTTTTAAGATAGTTTTTAAATATTTACATAGTTAAAAACTACATTATTTATTTTTAACTTTAGATTGCAAAATGATATATTAAGACACTCCGTTCTCCATTTTCTACCAAATTCTCAAGATATTGCGTGAACATGAACTCAACGTCACGCTTGGTCTTCTTTCTAGAGTGGGAATCGAAACCACAACCGTTACATTTACAGTAATATGCCGTGCTGTTGCGTCACAACGACCTTAATATTGATACGTACAGACTTAATTATGGAAATAACATTTTAAATATTATATATATTGAAAACTGTGCTTAAAATAATTGGTGATCAGTAAAGTTGGTCGTGACAAGATTGACACCTGTCCTTGAGTGATAGGTGATTGATTGCTGCACGAGCTTCACTGAACCCACGCGGAACGATGTCAGAAATGTGACGGGACAATTTTACACTAGTTCTGTTTGTGAATTTATTCAAACAACAATATACAAGGTTTATAAGTTGTTTATATTTTAAAAAATATTAAAGAAAAATCAAAATCAGTTTCACGCTATGTCTTCTCCTTCACATCGTGTTAAGACACTCTGTTCCTCACTTTTCATAGATTTTTCCGAGGCATTGTCTACTGAGTGATGGAACTCAACGCCGGGCTTTGCCTTGATGCAAAGAAATGACAATATTACTAATAATAGTGGGCATCCAACCCACAAGCAACGCGTTACAATCATGTCTGTGCCATCAGGGAAAGAAAAATATTAAAAAAGAAAAATTTGGGTATTTTTAATATTATACTAATATTACTTTTAATAATTTAATAAATATTTTTTTGTAAACAGACATCAAATATATACGAATATTATTATATATTTCTTCCTGTTATAGAAATATTACGTTTTATAAAAGTGCGAGGGAAACTGAGATAATTATGTCACATTGCTTATTCAAAGGCACCTACTACTAAGCGAAGTTTCTCGACGCTCTATTATGCTTAACCAAACTGGAGAATCTCTAGTTGATTCTCCAGTTATATATATTATATATAGCTTATTATCTTTGCTATCAAATTATTTGAATTGATCATATCTTCCTAAAGAAGTGTCTTATTAGAAACGTAGTGTCTTAACTCTGAGATCCCAGGTTTCCACCTTTCTATGCCAAGATACAACGTGAAGCTAAATAAGGCAGATTTTGAATTACACATCGCTCGCTGTAAAAAATCAGATAAACTACAACAAAAACCGAAACAGAAAGCACATTGCAAACAAAGAAAGAACATAAAACTTCGTCATCATATAAAAAGTCACTATAAAGTGCAACCATTTCAACTCTGGTGTTAAAAAGCTGTTATTTCTATAATCTTATTTACATACAATGTTGTCGATATATTATCCTGGGCTTACATTATTTTTAGTCGTTCGTAGTGAAGAGAAATGGTGAAACATTTTAAATTCACGGGATTTTCAACTATATTTCTTGTGTAGGAAAGCCGTTGCAAATAAACAGGTGTTACTGTGTAAAAATTGAAGTGTAATATTGCGTTGCGGGATTTTCGGAACATTTCCGTACATTTTGGGCACCATGTGCGGTTGTGATTTGGTAATGCTATGGTTTGTGAGAATAATGGAATGGAACGATTTGATACAATTTTCATTTCACAGGTTTAAACTTTTTCCCGTACAGAGGGATAATCAGAGGGAACATAGTATTAAGACACTCTGATCTTAGCTTTTCACCCAATTCTGCCTGAAACTAGGGAATTGAGAGTGTTTACTTCTCTCTGCCATGATATGCGTAGAGCTCCATCTCATCAGGTATAATGAAATTACAAATAGAATTAAAAATAATAATTTTATCACCAACAATCATTAATATAATAGTGCCTTACTAAAAAGAAATTTATTATAAAGTATATAATGTTATTTGTATAAAATAATATGTATAATTGATAAATAAATTTGTAGTCGGCAACATTATTTTTTAGTATTATTTTTCTTAACCAGACAAAGTCATGAGTATCTGTTAGTTTATACGAAAACTTAAACTTATTATAATATTGTTCATGTATTAAATAGTAATAGTCCATATTTAAGGCAGCACCCAGTTAACTTCATCGTCGTATTTTTCATGCTCCTTCAACGGCTCGAATATAGCAATCTTAGCGATGAAACCTGTAACCAATATTTTTTTTATATTATTATTATTATTTTAACCAAACACTACAAAAAATAATTAGAAAGGAAAAACATAAATAATGTAAGGTAAAAAAACATTTCAACGCACGAGAGCAAATAAAAGTTAACTACAATTCTGTCGTAAACCCTAGTAGACTCTAGAAGTAACGATGATAAGACGATACCTACTGCAAAATATCTGAAAACAATTGACGAGATTGTGCCTGGGGGTGAGTTACGATCATTTGCTTTGAAAGTTATTTAATCTTAAGACTAGGGGATGATTTTTTTTTCTCAATTGTATTATCAAGAAACCCTGCGCCACAAGTCTCAAAAAATAATAATCTATTTTTCATAAACAATAATATCTCTATATTTTTCATTTTACTTGTACTTGTAATTTTCATTTTACTTGTATCTTAATAAAAACTTTGAAATAACGCTAATCAGATTATCTCACTACCTTGAACTTACAAAACGCCTAAACATATAAAATTTATTTTGTTATATCCAGAGAGCAATTTCGTTAACTTTAATAACTTCAAACGCTGTCCAAAAAGCCGAACTCGATGATTAATTGCTTCACTTATTATTTTTTATACCGTTAAAGGATGATTGGATGAAGCTAAATAATGTAATAGACGAAGAAGAATGGTTTGATTTGAAACATTTTCTTCTACATCTAACCAGCTATGTGCGGAATATATTTTGTTATATAGTTAAAAAGGAACAAACTTACCGGTTATAATACCCCCACCAATCGATAAAAGAAGAGTAACAAGTAGAGCAAAAAGCTGATTAAGTGCTTGCTTCCCCGTAGTCATTTCAGCGTCCTTGAAAATAAACATATCTTTACAAAGCCGAACTAAGAACAAATTGAATTAAATATTTGTTAAATTGTATTTTGAGACAACATCTGTCTGTAAATGCGACGGATGTTGGTTTCCACACGGTGGAATTATTATATTTAAATTATTTTCATTTTCCTGCTCCGATATACATATGTAAGGAGTGTAAGGACACTTAGTTCCACAGGCATCGCCCAATTTTACAAGATATTCTGTCTTGAGTATCAAAACACTATGCCGCTCTTTGTTTTTTTACCAGAGCGACAAAATAAAAATTTAAGTCAAGTTATTCCCTTAATTGGGAATCAAAAATATGAGAAATTAAAAAATTCTAAAGGAAAAAAAAACACAAAATACTTACTTCACCAATACCCTCAAACACTATACCAAGTTCGGCCCCATATTCTTCTTTAACAGCTAAAGCAGCAAACAATACTGATAATAGACCCGAGTATATTCCAGGCATTCCGTGCAAATTATTCACGCCGCAGGTGTCCGGTATACCTATTTTAGTTAATAGTGGCTGAAAATATATAAATATTAGTATATGATTAATGTTTATAGGAATAAAGTAGAAGAGTAATATAAAAATTATGTAAGTATTATTGTTTTTCCTAAGAACTGTGTTATATTGACACAAGCTGTAGCCCGCAATTTCGTTCGAGTGGATTAAAAAATACATTTTTTTATTTTATCCCGTTATAGTAGGTATTTTAAGAAATATTCTCTTAGTGCTCTCCTATAATCCTTTATAAATATTCTTCTGAGTGGAATTTGAACTTATCAAATAGTGATTTAAAAGTGTTAATTAACATATAAATAGTTTTTTTTTTGTTGTTCTTCTTCTTTGATTCATTCTTCTTCTTCTGTGTAGTATAAAAACAATAAAGCCTTTTATATTATAGTTCATTTTTTATTTTTTCTATCTTATATGATCAATTACTTAAATGACAGATAAGGGTTCCTACAATTTAATATTATTTTTCTATATCTATATCACCATTTAACGTATACCAACATAAATAATTGAATTACTATCCAATAACAACGTTACTACTAGAAAGTTATACCGACTAAATCATATTTAACCCGATATTTCGCTTTTGCAGGTAAAAATGTATGTTTTTTTAGTACAAGCCATACAATTTTAAAAGCGTTATTAAATTGTATTTGTTAGTTAATCCACTCACCGTATAGTCCAATATAGTCTGATATAGCCTATATTTTTTATGCAATACGATATAGTGCAATACGGCGGAGTGGTCACAAATAATTCACGATACGGGTATAAGACCCGAATGTGGCATGCACGTTTACCTATGGCGATTTTTTAGGGTATCTAAATATATTATACCTACCTACCTAAAAATATTTCTATTTTACAGATATTTTTTTATATGTATGCAGGCATGGTACATATTAAATTAGTTTACTTTATGATACTATAAATTACAGTGGTTTTCTCGGTACAAAATTTTGATTATTGACTGGTGTGGAAACGATGTATTGTTTAATTCAGCTACTATTATGGTTTTATGTTAGTTTTAGCATCACGCTGTATATCGTACACAGCAGGTTAGGCAGAGGGAACCTCACTTCGTTCCCCACTTTTCGGCCAAACTCAACGTTGCGCTTTACCTCGAACAAATGGAAAGATCAAATATTTTATTTCCTGGAGTGGGAATTCAACCCAGGACCTGTAGCGTTTACAGTCACACTTTATGCTCCTGCACCATGCCTGGCCTCGCCACTGGCCTGGTTGGTTCTTTTATGTATATCGAGACAATCCTTCATCGCTTTTTCTCAAATACAAGTTAAAAGAAAATTATAATAGATACTAACCGTCAAAAATCTATATCCCAACACACTAATAATACCAGCGGTGATCCCCACGGCTATCGCACCACCAGGCCCTATCATCATATTGCACACTGAGCCCACAGCAACACCACCAGCTAATGTGGAATTCTGTACATGCACCATGTCTAATTTGCCGTTGTGTTCGCTGAATGTTGATGATAGTACGAATGTTGTTACCTGCAATGTTAATGTTTTTTTTTCAGCTTCACAGTGTATCCCGCAGTGGGAACCTAGTATAAAGACAATCCCGTTCTCCATTTTCCACCGAATTTTAGAGGCATTGCGTGTTGAGTGGTGGAACTCGATAACAGAGCGAAGAAATTAAAATATTAAGTATTTCATTTCTTCGAGTGAAGATCGAACCGACAACCTGCCTCATTCACAGAGAAATAAACACAAGTTTTAAGCATTTAAAATTAACCCAAAAATCTAATTAAGCATTTCGTGTTTTTTTTTTAAATTAAAAGTAAAATTTGGGCTTACAGTGGCCGCTGCCAGTGACAGGTATGTATTGACAACTGCCCTCTGATATTCGCTGTTTGTGCTCGTCAATCCAGAGTTGAAGGATGGCCAATATATCCACAGGAATATTGAACCTGTCAAAGATGTACGACCAAAATATTAGCACATCCGGCACTTTTGCGACAGGATTTAGATGAGCTCTCGGAAAGGAAATTAATATAACGTAAAAGGTAATGGTTTTTTTGTATAGTAAAGGAAAAATTGAATCTTTCATGACGCTGTTGTAGTGTATTAGAACTAAATCTGGAGGGCTGCAAGTTCATTTTCTATTTTGAAAATTATTTTTTATAATGTGCAACATGCACATGTGTCTGGTAAGACAAAACGCAGCACTGGATTATAACAAGTTTTCACGTTTTCAAAAAGGGGCATAGAGGTAAAATTACCGAAATAATATGCATCTAGCTAAATTAAATCGAACTTATATTTTTTTAGATTCTCGCTGTATTCCACACATAGCAGGTAAAAGGAACTTAGGAACCTAGTGCTAAAATAAATAGGACGGTTGTGGGTTAAAATCCAAATTATTTATTTAAATAATTCGATAGTCTCATTGGACAAGGTGTGCCTTCAAGTTTCGCTACCCACGTTATTTTTCTTTATAGAAACTCAAATCAAATAAATATACTTAATTTATCCCGCATCCCGGATAGGCAGTGGAAACCTAGTTTTAAGACACACCGGTCCCAACTTATCTCCATATTTTCGAGGCATTACTTATTGAGTGGCGGAATTCAACGCTGCGTGAAAATAGAATGTACAACCGTCGCATTACCATCACACGCTTTACATTGTTCCTACCAGGACAACTTCAAACTCCACAAATTAATTATATTTTTAACAATTACAAAGTTAATTACTTACCAATCATAGCAGTAGTATCAGAAACATAAGACGGCCCACTCAGATCCACGGTTGGGACAGTCGGTGTGGTCGGGGCTTCAACTTTCCTCGGTTTTATGGCCCAACTAACTCCAAGACCAAAGTACGCTCCAAAAGCGTGAATAGCTATGGAACCGCCCACATCGGCTGCCTGAAATATATGTATTACTAAGTTGTGCTATTAGTATAGTTATCTTATTTAGTATGGTAGGAAGCATTCTGTATGGAATAATAGAGTATTAAAATCGAGATAGGTAATAGATAATAGGCAGAGGGGCCCTTCCCATTATAAAACTTCGGTTACCCATTTTCCGCTGAATTCTACGCAACGTAACGCATGACGTTAAAAAAATGTTAATTCAAATTCAAATTCAAAATATTCTTTATTCAAATAAACTTATCATAAGCACTTTTGAATCGTCGAAAGAACATATGAAAAAGAAAAAAAGCTACCACCGGTTCGGGAGGCTGTTCTGCTGAGAAGAGCCGTAATAACCTGAGTAATATCATTAATGAACTACCTACCTTGAATATATGTTCTACAACCCAAAAGTTGAGACAGGCGACAGCTACTTCGATTATAGATATGAACAGCAACTGTAACCCGCTGGCCAGGCCGAGTAGAGCACCAAAAGTTATAAGCACCGTCGCTGACATTATATCGGCCTCTGATGAAAATGTTATAAATATCGAATATAATATTGAAATAACAAGTTTGAGTCCTGCTAAGTTAATGTTTAAAATGTAAATAGCAGGAGAATGAGTGGGTAAGAGAGGAGAGACTTCAGTTAATTCATTGTTTAAGAAATCGGTATTGAAGACACTGGGGGAAGTTTAGGGGGCCCTCCGAAGGTCATGTCTGATGATGACAGTGGAGGGACTAAAAATTATGCTGTGCCCTTCAACACGCAATGTCTCCAGAATTCTCTTCAGAGTGTCTTAGCACTAGGTTTTCTTTACCTACCCTGCTATGTGAAGCTGAAAAAATATATATTCATAATTTAATTTCATTATAACGTCGTACCTATAAATTCATTTATTTGTATTGAACGGTAAAACCCAGCACAGCCTTGTAAGGTGAAAATATTCATTTCGAAAATTAAGTATTAAAAAAGTGATTACTAAAAGCCTAAAAAAGATAAACAGCTGTGGATCTTAGGGAGGTTTAAGATTTTAAATCCTGCCTTGTATTTTTAGCAAATTAAAATGAGTAAATATTTGCTCTTGTTAGATAGTAGGAGTAATCTCTGGCTTAAGATACTTCAAGACCGTTGTAGTCCAGGAAACGGTTCAGTGAATGCACTTTATTTATGTAAGGAAATACTTAGAGCGTTATAAAGTATACATTTTATTACGACTAGTTTTGCTGAACTAATTTTATTAAGATTTTTAGTCTTAGTATCCATTTACTTTAATATAACTACATTTTGAGTTTTCGATGTATATTCCCATATTTTAGGAAATGTAGAATTTGGAAAATAGTGTTGAAACACTCCGTTTCTCACATTGAATGTTACATTTATTAAAAATATTTTTAGACTGAATTTGAATCTTTAACTTTCGTACTACACTACTTTCGTAACTAAAAACACACACTTTTAGAAGCAAATATTTCTATAATCCTATAAGCTTTTATTTAACTTTGCTCATAAGTTACGTGAGTTTAAAATTCGTAAGCTAAATGCTGAAAATATATAAAACATGCTTGTTTACTGAACTGTTAGAAACAACCATAAATAGTAGCTTAACCCATTTAGACCCATAGCCAAACTAGCAGTAAATCAAAGGTTTTTTCGGTAATAATTGATAGATATCGATGTAAGAAAATAAAAAACGTAAAAAAAAATTTTTTTTTTTTTTATTTAAATATAAAAAAATGCCGTCCTTAAATGGGGCCAATGGGAACATGTAGCATCTAAATTTTCGAAACTATTTTTGCGACACGAAATATTTTATAACACTTTTTACACTATCAACGCGTTTTTTTATGGCACATTGCACGTCTCAGTTGCTAGTAAAATTTTTGGGAGTAATGGTCTACCCCGTGGTGCTGCAGACTTGGTACTACAGAAGCTGCTGGTCGCATAAATACGTTGATATTTTCGTCTCTTAAATCGTGACGAGTGATGTAATGAAAAAATCAAGCTAATCTATCCTGTTTATATTAGTTAGCAAGTGCAGGTGCCGCGAATTTGCAACAGCAAGATCCTATGTATGTGTGGATAAAACCCACCACCATTTATTGATACGTACATCATTGCTATATAGGTAAAAAGATTGTTCAGCCTGATCAACCCCTCCCATACCACACTGTAAAACCTTCGCACTAATAAAATTTAGTTAACTTGGTAAAAGCAGTAATCAAAATCGGCTCGGTTTTTCTTTTCATATCCTTTACTGCTAAGTTTCATCTTTTAACAATTCTTAAATTTCTCAAGACGACCTTGTATATTAGTCGTAGTT
>JAEBDU010000096.1:833466-852950 GCA_016802625.1 Heliconius numata
TAAAGGTCAATGTAGTGGAATATTTTAAAGTATTTTTCCACACAACGGTCATTGGAATAATAAAATTATATTTTAGTATTATACTCGTATAGCTGATACTAATATTTTGGTGGGGCGACAGGACAAAGTATAAATATAATACCTATATTCAATTTTTTTAGAATATTTCAATAGATAAATTATTACTTATGTTGTATACAATAAATTGAATATTGAAATACTTAATATTTAGTTCAAAAACACCCCCCATCCTCCTATTTTTTATTACTATTACCCATATAATAAGTACAAAAAAAGTAGCAGTATCCAAAAAACCTGAGAATAATTCAAAGAAAACCAATCTTCGGTAATTTTGATCCTTCCATACGACCACATTACCTTACTGTGGGTTCCTTGAAAAATTGCTGCTAAGATTGCCAAGAGCTTTATTATAACACTTCCAAAGAAGAATATTTACTCGAGTGGAGGTTTTATACGTTCTTCATATCTCTCATGGAGATATATTATGATAATGTTAGCGGTGGCGTACAGACATATTGAGTTATGTAACTTTTAGCGTTCTAGGTTCAATTTCGATAGTATTTATGTATTGTAGGTTATAATTTTTAGTACAATTTTAGTAGGCTGATAGAAAACTATTTAATACAATCTAGGACTGTATTAATACAACTGTATTTGAAATTTGTAATTATTGTAAAAAAAATCTCCTTCACGCGGCATCCCGCGTACAGCAGGGTAGGCAAAGGGAACCTAATGTTAAGAAACGTTACGTTAGTTAAGACATGTAAATTATATAAACTATGTACGAAATCTTAGAAACTGGATTTGACCCACTTATAATAATTGTAAAAAAAAAATAAATAAATAAACAATTATTATAATGGCGACTTGCTCGATGAGACATCGCTGGTCTGATAATGGAGCCAGGAACTGCATGCGAGAATCTTCAAAGTCCCTTGAGTTTAGGCTCATATAAATTATAGCTCCGAGCATATTCTAAAGCACTTAAGCACTTAGTCTAGCATACTAATTAGGTTTTTTTAGTTTAAATATTTAGTGAAATGTCTAATAAGAAGACTCCCTTAAAACGAAATAATTTAATCTGAATTTCTTAGTATTCGGAAGAATGGTAATCTTTCTTGCGCACTACTGACTTGGCTTAAGGGAATTTAAGAAGATTATACTTTTATTTTATTCCTTTCAAAATATCGTTATTTGTAGAAGAAATAATAAAAATAAAAATTATTCTCTAAATTACTAAATACATTTCAGAATGTTTATATATTTAATGTCGACATTATGCATACTCTATATCATCAAATATATACAAAAGGACTTACCCAATATAGTCTTTTTGGTGACATATATAGTGTTATCTTTCATATGGTAGAAAGATTGACAAAGTAGCGCCCATTGTATCACCAGTGCGGCCAGAAACCAGTTAAATCCCAATGCACTGTAGCAATATTTCTTCAAAAACGTCATCAAAAATCCAAAACCTATGAATATCATAATATGGGTACCTTCAAAACCTGAAAATGATGTTACAATTAGTTAAAAGAGTACATTAACCATACAGCATATTGTTGAGGGCGTTTGGACGGTTTCCAAGAGGCCCGAGTTCCTTTCCTAAGTGCTGAAAAAAATCCTCGTACAGCTTCACGCTGTATCCCTCATAATTTTTATATAATATTAATTATCTTATAAAGAGAATGGGGTAATGCATCATAAAATTTTCGCTGTCTGGTCCACTGGTGGAGGAAAATATGCAAAAAAAACTGAATAAATATGCAAATTAATATGAAAATTAAGATAATCACAAAAAGGATGCGCGGGATAAACACCAGTAATTTCATTTGGAATTTTTCCAAATTATATGTTGAAGCTACATACATATTACATACATTGTACGTAAAGCTCATTACGTTACTACACATATTTGTGGGGTAACCTTAATATGTTAAATTTTATCAAGATATATTTTTAATCAGAATTTTGGACTATAACGTTAAATTCATTTATTTTATGCATTTTATTCATTTCATGAAGCCATCTTGGTTCAGCGGCAAAAGTGATTAACTGTAAACGCGACGGTTGTAGGTTAGATTCGGACTCAACATCTTAATGGTTGGAAATTAACTTACACCTGGGACCGGCTTATAAAACTTTGAAACTTTGAACCCACCACATCAGGGTTAATAATAATCAACTTATTCTGTAAGAATCCAGGGCAATACGCGAGATTATTAAGAAATCGCTGGCGGTAGTTCGATAAAATAACTGTCAACTGACAGACGGATGCCACCTCAGTCTACAACGAATCGTTAAGTAATACACTAGTAGAAGAACTAAGAGTACTACTCTCTTTACAATTAATAAAATATATTTTTTTAGGAAAACATCCAATACGATTGTTATAAAAAATATATTTTCACAACCACAAACATTAAACTAAGAAAAATATTATTCCATTCACAAAATAAATACGGAATACCAACCTCTTTCGTATAATAATAGGAAACAAAGCATCAAAATCCACTGTATAGAGCAATAAAGGAAAACGCTACTATCTCAATACTACGAATTCTATGTGCAACCGTTTTTTGTACTATTGGCCCCTCGGGGCCTGTTAACGGCTACTGTGTGATTTTGCAGGCAATTTTTCATTTAGCATTTTTTTTCTTTGTCAGGTATTATAGCGGCTTCGTAAAAGAGAGTTTAGGCGTCGATTTTTTTGTTTTCCTATTACGTATTTAGACCATGCTAAAGGCAAGAGGGAACCTAGTGACAGGATTGGTTCTCCGTATTCTGCTTAGTTTTCCAGGCATTGCGTGTTGAGTGGTGGAACTTGACGTCGAACTATGCCTTGTTACCCGTTCAAGAAAGATGATGAAAATATTTTTTTCCAATGGGAATCGAACCTACAACCGTCGTGTTTGCTGCCCCGTTACACCACATCGGCCTATTAGATTATTATTCCGCGAAATTATTATATTTTCTTATATTAATTAAAATTGAAGGTTTAATCGGTTTTGGTTTCAACAAGTTATTTAATTGTTTCATTTAAAATTGTTTCGTAGTAAAATGTTTGGGAAGTGGAATCAGAAATTAACAGGATTTTCAATAAATAAATTGATAGTAATTTGTTTTTGATAAACACAGAGGTTGTTCTCATAAATAATATATTAAAAAGTTGGAAGTGGAAGCAGAAAAGTTAAAAAATAAATAACAGCTTTTACTCTTTTGTTTGATATTTACTCTCTGATAACTTAGGAGTTTATTCAAATGTTTCTACTATGTTTACATATTATATCAACAAATATGAGCTGGGTAAACGGGATAGTTATGGGTTCGATTCCAATTAAGGGAAATGAATTATTTAATATTCGTTTCCACGCTCTGGTAACGATTGAAAGTTATAATATAATACTCCGAGAATTCTTCAAAAAGTGTGAAACGGAGGGGTTTTATGCATTAAGGCCCTTCCGTTTACAGTTCTAATAAATAAATAAATTAAGACACTAGGTTCCCAGGTTCCTTCTGCCTACCCAGCTATGTGCAGTATAAATGAAGCTGAAACATATATGCGTGACGTAAACATATATACGGACGTGATCTTCGTGACTTTCAAGCCCATTTGGAATATGTTCATTTCTCCTCGACGACGAGTTTAGCAACATAAGACGGATCTAGGATAAAGCGCGAAAATAAAAAAATAAAAAAATTGTGTCATATTTTTATCTACTTGTACCACTGATATATTATAATTTTATATAATTTTATAAACCATCCATCATTTCCCTACTTAAGTAATTTGAATAAATCAGTCAATCATTTATAAGACATATTTTCTTTTTCCTCGGGGAATCTTTGAAAAGAGTATTTTTTAGGTTAAATTTTATTTTAAGTCTAGAGGATTAATAATCTTATTTTTGTTTCGAATATAAGGTTTCATTGTATTCTATGAAGAATGATATTAAAATTTCAATAAAGGTCCAAGAATTTCTTTTTAGTCTATTGTTATTTTTTTTTGTATTTTCTTTCAGCTTCAGATTTTTTTACCTCATTCTTTTTCATTATTCTGTCGCTCTCTGTGTCACTCTGTCAATCCGTATGGATCAATTTCTTATTGGGCAAAGAGAACTTTATCTACTAATAAAACACCAACCAAAAATGTGTCCAAAATAAAAAAAATGTAAAATAATAAAACAAACTTTCTGTTCTTACTTTCTTATTTTTTTATACGACCGAATGAAAGTGAATAATACTGATGTTATTAAGGTAAAGTGGCATCAGCCTAAGAATTATTTCCATCACTAATACAGAATCTACTCCGATTAATGCGATTCCACCTGATTTGGGACTATCTACCGTCCGATCATTCATTTCATTTTGATAAAGCTTGTTGACTACTGGAGTAAATATGTATGTGTGTATATATTTTACTAATTTTACGCAAATGGTTTTTTTAGCTTTTACCCTTAATCCTGCACAAGACAGAATAGTAATGTTAAGACACTCTATTCCCATTAAGACATTTTTGTTATCCACTTTTCGCCCAATTTTCGAGACATTGCATGTTGAGTGGCGGAACCAACTCCCCCTTTTTGCCTTGTCCCCTTAATATTTTATTTGCAAGATTATTAATAGCAGATATGTCTTCATGCTAGTCACTCACACCATTCCTCCCTTACTATTTACAAATATTTTGTAGGTAATATTAGTACCCAGAGACGAGACGCACTGGTTTTAAAATACTGAGGAAAGTGAGGAACAGTATTGTCCTAATGGGATCGAAGTGTCTTAACACTAAGATCCCTCTGCATAGGCAGCACGATAGCGTGCTATACGAGTATATTCGATACAGCAGTTCACTAAAAAAATAATAACAGTTTCTTTACTTAAACACCACAATATATCAATATTTGATGGACAACAAGCCCAACCTTTAACCTGATGAAATTGCCCCGTACGTACAAAGATATAACCAGTAATAAGGGACGATTGTTCTGATTAACTGTAAGCCTGTCTTTGAAAGGTATCAGCCAACAATGGGTATTGAAGAGTAATTTGTGTTTCCATTACGCAGTGCGATTGTGTCCCCGACCGCTGCTTGTTTAATCTTACGGGTTTAATGGAAGTGCTGTTTTAGTGTTGAAGTTATCTTAAGTTGTAGATATTTTGTATCCGTGGGATAGGGTTCCCTGCCTTAAAAGTAAAAAAAAAACAGAACCCCCATTTGATTTGTTTGTCAGTCTGTCTGTCCATCAGTCAATACCATTTTTCTTAAGATCGCGTGGAGGTATTAAGCTGAAATTATTATGAATTATCCAGGTCTACGGTCCTTTGAAGCACAGAAAGAAATAAGTGAATGTAAGTGCTGTACTTTAGACTTACACTTTTCCCATACAATTACGAAATCTGATAAGAAGTGAAATGTTTATCCTTATCTACCTTCATACGGAACCCTTGGTGTGTAAGTTCGTATCATAATTGACCGTTTATTAGCATTTTTTTGATGCAAAAACAAACTTTTTCCAATGTAACCCAAACACCAAAATTTATTTTCTCATTTGACCATGAGGGCGAAGCCGCAAGTAAATACTAGTGTTTACAAAATACAAAAGTATGAAGTCATATATTGGTACAAGACGATAATTGGATCGTGAAACAGATTTACTGGTTAATTTTCATCTAATTTAGACAATTATATCCAATGCCTGATTTACATTGAGGTAATCTCTTAAAACAGAACTTACTTTATTGGATTTATCACATTCGTGACTGACTAACCCAAGAATTTTATTAAAATGGAAGGCTTTATTTGTTTATTTTTTATCTTCACACTGTATCCTGCACATAGCAGGGTAGGTAGAGGGAACCTGGGAACCTAGTGTTAAGACGCTCCGTTAAAATCAAGACCATCAAATTCAGAATCTGTGTTAATGAAGTCGAACCAGTAATTCCTGAGCTTAGCGTGTTTAACCAAACAAATTCTTAAATTTTACTATATCCCTAATCATCGAACCCATGACCTTTGCATATCAAGAAACAACATTAAAAAACTACATCTTTTATAGTGTAATTTATAATAGTGAATTAAAATTATATTATAATGCAATGTAAGTATTTTAATCTATTCCTAATATGTAATATTGAGTTAATAGTTTCACATCCTACTAACGTCGTTACGCTAATCGCAAAATCAAGGCGTAGTCTATTAAACTTGATGGGACCGCGTCGATAATATTAACTTTGTTTTAACAAGAAATTCGATTTGTTTCATTTAAGCATCACGATGTTTTCCGCACTTAGGGTATACAGAAGGAACTTGAGGACCCTAGGGTTAAGACATTCCGCTTTCTCTGGTTACCAGGGCAAGGAAATGAAAATATTAAATGTGTCATTCCCGCGAGTGGCAATCGAACCCACAACCACCACGTTTACAATGACACGCTCGTGCTCCTGCTTGTCACAGCTGTGGAGCTCAACACCGTGCTTCATCCACCCGACCAATAATCTATGGTTATCTCTTTTTAAACCACAAAATATAAGATATGCGTGAAAATAATAAGTATTGCACACGATTTCACAAGAATCATATTTCAATTAATGGGATTAATGAAGAATCCAACATTTAATTGTTTGTGGTATTTAGACGCTGTATCGTATTACCATCGTTAATATTCATATAGCCGTGTGGGAGGAATTAAAACAAATTGTTTTAATAATTATAAACTGGCGTGTCGTTGACGAAATTGTTATTGTTATTGTCACTTAAATTGCAGTTAGGATATCCTTGGAAGATCAAGGTGGTTGAAGATTCTAGTGTCATTTAGAAGAAAAATATATTTATGGTATAACATTTATATGTGGCTTTTGGGAGACCATCGTTGTGGCATAGTTGGTCAGTGTGTCACTGTCATTTTTATTTTCCCGCTCTGGTGATCCAAATGATCCATTCTGCCACTAAACTCGATATAATTTGAAATCTTTGGAAGGTAGGCAACAGAGTTTCTTAGCACTAGGTTCTCCCTGCCTACCTAGATGCTGAATCTATACAGGTGATGGTAAAGAATATTTTGCTATGATAAAAGAGTAAATTAAAATTTTAATGAACGAGTATTTTTATTCCATTTTCTGAGGAACATGGGATTCGTACAACTTCTTCGCAATATATTAATTATTCGTGTTTCGTAATTAAAATTAAAATTTTAAACGGTTTTTGGCAGTTATGAATACATATATTATACAATATTATATTATGTAAAATTTCATTATTATATAATAACCGTTTTATATCAAAAAAATATCAAATTATTTAGAGTATATAAAAAAAATAGACACATTCTTCACACTAAAATAACAGGAAATACATACTTTTTAGCAAATCCATACAAATTTATCTAATTATTTACAAATAAAAGTAAATATTGACTCACCTCTCAAATCGTGATCTTTATCTCCACCGTATCTCACGAATACAAAATATAAGGCCATGAGAATAACCTGAAATACCAGCAACGGTAGATACTTCATGTTGGCAAATTTCATCATGATTGAATTTGAAACCTGAAAATTAAATTACAATTCAGTTCAATTCTTAGTTTATGGCGTTCCGAATGACATTAATGACGTTTATAATATTCAAATGTCTTATTATTGTGTAGGTTTTCTATGATATGATGATTCCTCTTTGACACTTAAACGACATAAAATATACTATTTTGGCATAATTTTGTTATATAAAAATTAAGATAGACAAAATAAAAAAATAATAATATAAATTATGTTTACAGTCAAACGCTATCACAATGTTGTTGAACTTATGAATGAAGAAATAATTTCTTTTTTAGCTTCACGATATTCTATATATAGAAGAAAAGGAACTTGGGAACCTAGTGTTAGGACACTTGGTTTAAAATACTTCTGTTCCCCGGTTCCGCCGAATTATCATTAACTGAGCGAGAAAATGAAAATATTAAATATTTCAGTCTTAAATGGGATTCCAACCCACAACCTGTCACATTTACCCTGCACCACGACTGGCCTCGAAGAACTTATAATTACTTTAAAAGCGGTATAGTGCAGAGTCTCAAAGGATATTCCAGTAATCCCCAATCAAGGAGAGGCAAAAACCTGACATAACAGTAATTTAGTAAACGCTCCCAGCTCAGTGAGGTTGACCGTAGGGGAAGTAACAAAAAATTACGATCTGACTTCCGGCGATTAATCACAAAGCTTAGTGACACGTCCGATGCCCGTAATTAGGTGAGAAATTCCCTTTAATCAATTCTATTCGGGAAGTGAAATCTTAACATAAAGGTGAGTTGGGGATGTACGGATAATACTTTTTCCTTTTTCTTATTTTTTATATATTTTTCTTAAAGAAGAAAAACTAAGACAAAGATTTTTTACGGGTTCACTCATTTAGAACTATTCCTGGTAGAACCTATATATGTCTCCTCTATCTCCAGAAACTATAAACATGGACCTGTTCCCGGGTTGGATTTGAGCCCATGTCGTGTACATTGTTGGACACTTCTCAACTGCCTAACGTTAATTACTCTTGTTAGTAAGAATTGTTCAAGTAATATGAAAAACTAATAGAATATAATATTATTTTACTAAAGACTTTAGATTAACTGAAATGAAGTAAATCAACTTCACGCTGAATCCCGTATATAGCAGTGTAGACAGAGGGAACTTAGTATTAGGACACTCTATTCGTCAATTTTTACCGAATGTTTCGAGGCATTGCGTGTTGAGTGGCTGAACTCAACGACGGGCTTTTGCCTTGGTGTCAGAGCAAAAAAATGAAAATATTAAGAAATAATAATTCATTTCTCCTAGTGGGGATCGAACCCACAACAATCGCGTTACAGTCATACCCTTGTATCCCCGCGCCGCGACGGCCTCTTTAGCTAAACTGTCTTAGGATTTATTATTTCTAAAATATTAAAATGGTTACTTTAAAAGCTACTTCTTTAAAAGCCCTGTTTGTCCTCCAAAGTTTAGAAGTACTTAAGCAATTTGGTCAATTATTTATAAAGTAAACTCATTATATTTACAAATGTTTTAACTTTAGGCTTTGTGACTGTAAACGCGACAGGGTGTGGGTTCGATTCCCGCTCGAGGAAATTAAGTATTTAATATTTTCATATCTTCGATCTACGGTGGAGGCATAGCGCGGCGTTCAATTCCGCCATTTAACACACAATGCTTCCAGAATGCAGTGAAAAGTGGGGAGAGGAGTGTTTTAACACTGGGTTCCTTCTGTACCCTACTGTGTGCGGAACACACCGTGAAGCTAAAAAAATATTTTAACTTCATGCACCTTATTTGAAGAGAAAATATAGGGATTATAGTGACGAATTACTTTTTCGCCTTCAATCCGTCCACGTCGAGGTGTTTTATATAGAATCATATTTTTATTACTTAAATAAGTTTCGCGATATTAAATTTAAAATTTATATAAAAAAAATAACGGATTTTGTTAATCGTTGCTTGAAATTTTTCTAACCATATTATTTTTGGTTTTTTTGGTTCAAATTTTATAAGCAGTTAAATCTATTCAGACAGTCTAACAAATGTTTGAAACACAAATAAAAAAATGCTAAATTTCAATTGTTCAAACAGTAAGCTAGAAAGAACTGCGAAAAGTCGACAAATGCATTGAAAATTGGTTAACTCTAGTTATTAATTCACCGATCGTCGATTCACATTCGATCTAATTCTAAATGGAGATTGGACAGTCATTATGTAATTTGGTACACGCGAACGTGAAAACTTTATATTTGACCTGTTATTGCTGAATTGCTTACACTAGGAAAAACTACTTGGTTTTGCTGTAAATTTTCATATATTTATTGAAACATGTAAGAATTTTCTTTAATGTTTTTTTACTAGCTTCACAGAATATAATTTTAAGATTCCGTTCCCGATTTTCCATCGAATTCTGGAGGCACATTGTGTGTTGAGTGATGGAGCTCAACGCCGTGCTTTACCTCGATACCAGAGTGAAAAAATGAAAATATTTAATATTTCGTTTCCTCGAGTGGAGCTCGAACCCACAACCTCTATTTGTTTTTATTAATATGAAAAATATATTTTTTGCATTATAGGCAAATAACTTCACGCTGTATCCCATAGCAGAATGAGCACATGGAACCTGTTAGTCTACTATTAAGACACTATGTTCCCATTAAGACTAATCCGTTGTCCACTTTCCGTTCTACCGTAACTACTGACATAAAACAATATGGAGTCAGCTAGTGCATTATAAAGAATTAGTTTAGTTCTATATATTAGAGCATTCTTTATAATGCAAATATTTTAACTGAGAATACTCTTTGCCACACACATAGTTAATGTGTTCAAGTTAAACTTATTATCTCTAATTAATCCTAAATACAGATGAGAGAGTTATGCAGAAAGTCATTGTCAGTTTTAATAAAATAACTTTTCCCAGTTGACCTACAATCCTGAAATTGGTATGGAAATCTTGGTGCGCGTTTCCGATTCGCACTTAACCGATTTTTTCAGCTATTTATGTTATGTTATGTTATGTTAACAACGAATTTGAGAAACAAAAGAAAATAACACTAATGTATAAACATAGATTAAATTTAATTTGATGATTAAGATAAACACTTAAAGTGCTCGTATAAAAATAATAATTATTTCATTGTGATGATAAGGAAAAGTAAGCCAGTGTTTATTACTAAAAATCTAAGCAAACAAGAAGTAATGCAAATTGCTATGAAATGTGTTTTTTTAAACTACATAATTCTGATTTTCGTTAAATGCTTATTTAGTTAATTATTAAGTAGAGGCCGTTGTGGTGCAGGTGTGACTGTAAACGTGACAGTTGTAGGTTCCATTCACACTCAGGGGAAAGAAATATTTAAAATTTTTATGTTTCTTGTTATGGTAAGGCGGCAAAGTGCGACGTTGAGTTTTGCCACTCAACACACATGCCTCGAGAATTTGGCAGAAAGTGAGGAATGGAAGTTCCGGAGTGTCTTAGCACTAGGTTCCTAGGTTCCGTCTTCTACCTTACTATGCACAGGATATAATAAGCATGAATAATAATATGAGACAATCATTTAATGAACAATTAAAAATATTTACTCTGCTATGACACGAATGTATTAAACTAGGTTATGACGTCACATTCCATCCATCCACACAGTTTCATCAATCACACTGTTATGTTTTTGAACTTTCATATTACAAATTCTATCGAGATTTCATTTGAATTTGGAACAAAAGCTGTGTATGAAAAGTTATATTGTTGATTTCGCTGTCACATTGTATCTACTGTACTAGGAATCTGATCGTTTACAAGGTATTATAGATTAGTTTTTTACATGAAGGGTTTTTTTACATTTATTTTTTTAGTTTTGAATCCTGCATCCCGCATATAGCAGCAGAAGAAGGGAGAGAGAACCTAGTGTTTTCATTGCTTATTGATTTACGGAATTCAACGCCGCGTTATATTTCGCTACGAGAACGAGGTAATGAACATAATTCATTCTCTCGAGTCTACATAATTTTAGATCGTTTTCAGTAATTTCTGTTGATGTTTTAATCACATAAATAAAATGATTTAATAATTAAAACGATTAATTTTTCACTACACTCTTATTTTATTTTTCCAAAAATTATAACACCTGTATGAAATTGATGAAGTATGTTATTTAAGTTATTAATAAATGTGATATAATTATTTAAAGATTTTAAATTAGTAAAATTACATGATGTGCCTATATTTTTTTACCTTCACTTTGTATCCCGCACATAGCAAGGTGACCTGGGAAGCTAATGTGACACTCAGATCTCTATTAAGACACTGCTATTCCCACTTTCCACGGAATTTTTGAGGCCAGACCCAAGAAATGATAATATTAAATATTTCATTCCGCCGAGTGGTAATCGAACCCCTAACTGTCGCGTTACGAATCGCACGCTTGTGCTCCTGCGCCACGGTGGCCTCAAATTATCCATTTAAATATTTTTAATGAAATATGTAGGTATATCCATTAATAATATTTTTAATGGATGTATCAATCTACTGGACTGAGAACCACCAGTTACAAAAATACACTCTTGCACCAAATTATAAATTACACATATCTCAAAAAGATTTTATAAAATATTTTTTATTTTTTATAATAAATAAATAAATAAAAAAAATATTTATATTTACCTTCTCAGTAGATACCCAACGATCCGCACTTGAGCGCTAACTGAGAACATACACTCGTCATACTTCGCACGCGTCCATCAAAGCCAATTTGTTTCAGTTGTATGATTTATAAGGCAATTTAGAAAATGTCTAAAAATAGTTTTGTTTATAACAAGTCTAATAAGATGCTTATAAAAATAACTATGTCATTGTGAAACATTTGGTAAATATAGGGTGATTGGTAAACGGATAGATAAACTCATATAGATGGTGGAGCAGGTCATTTCCAACTTTTTTTACCTGTAGCATACATGCTCCGAAATTTCACAATTTTCGAAATATTGTAATTTTTTTTTCTAAAAATCATATATGCTCTAGAAAATACTCGGAACACGTTATTTTACGTGGTTTTCCACTGACTCCTGGAGTATTTGTATTCCCCAGTATATTCAAAATTTAATACGTAACATAAAGCCGCTTGAATATTGTAGTTTTTAATATATTGGTTTACGAAATTTAAAAATGTAAAAAATTGGTCACACACCGTAATTTTTAGTTTGTGCTTACCTAAAATATTATACCAAAGGAATATAATACCTAAAATTTAAAAAACATCCTCACTTTGTTTTCTTTTGATTTGATTGATATCCTGACCTGTTAATGATTACACTCTATAGTTCTGAGACCCCATAGTACATACTTGAGGACACCATTATTTTTTGAACATTCTTGATTACTTAAGAAAAAGCGTGACTTTAGATTGGCTCAATAGAAATCGTTCGAATCGACTGATAAGCGCATACCACCTCAGTCTACCCTTGACCATCGAGTACTGTAAAAGTACTGCTATAATATGGTTAAAGAGTTTCAAGAATTGCGTGACTTACCCATATTTAACAAATAGCAAAGCAAGCAATAGCTGCAAAAAAGCTATATCAATATCCTTAACAATAAAAATAGAATTACAATAATCTATGTATATTGTATATATATAAAAAAAGATTGAACAGTCAGCGTAGTACAGGTCGTGACAGGCCATCAATATCCCGTATTTATTGTTACAACGTACTCGTACGTGCGATGCATTGAGCGATATTTGAACGCAACATGCTGAAAGACAGTGCGTATAAAAATATTTTTATTCGTATTGGCATTTTGGCGTTTAGATAAAGAATATGTTATGGTTTGGCATATTCTATTTTTTTGTGGGTGAGTGGAGAAAAAAACGATATAAAACATTTACATACTCGTAGTTACAAAAGGGCTCAATGATTTGGATGGAAATTGGTACAGATAGAGTGCAAGGTTAAATACCTACAATATATAAGATTATTTTTCTTAAGTGATTACATTTTTAATTAAATTCCGACAAATATAAAGTAATTTAAACAAACAAACAAACTCAGTAATTCACATCACATTCACATTCACAGGTAAAGTATCTTATACGACTCGTATACGAGTATAACGAATATTCCTAATTATTGAAGGTCTGGTAGGATGTTCATTAGGATTAAGTTCATAACCATATGAATAAAGTTATATATAGTTTGTAAAATTCATCCTCAATATTTTTAAAATCCTTTAAAAAAATTACAAAGCTTTCCAAGTTTTTACATGATATGAAATATCGTAAGTAAAAGATGGCGTGAATGTCAAATATTTTTTAAAAAATTTGACCAATTTTAAACGTATATCAAGAGAAATATTTGTATTTATATAATACATTTATATTAGGTATTATAAACTATTCAAATAAAACAAAAGTTTGTTATTATGTTAATGGAAAAACTCTTATTCTACTACGAAAGTGATAGTTTAATTTTTAATACAAAAGTTTAATGACATTTGTTTCCCATATTTGTTTATTTTCTCTAACGAAACAAAAAATATTATTTTATTCAAGTTTAATTAGTAATCTACGGAAATCGACTTTTTGAATTTTATACATTTGACATGACGACGTAAAAAAATTGTGATTTGCAGACACTTTAGCAATAGTCCGAATATAGTATTAACTACAACATACTCGTCCTTGTATGACCCCATACCATACATACAGTATTAGAGACGAGCGGTTGACTGTTGATAATTATTTTGCTGGTTTCAGTAGTAACCTTGCACCTGCATATAAAATTTGCATATAACATTTGGTAATATTTTGGGTGTCTCATTTGAAATTTGAAAGTGAATCAACTTCAGTGATGGCAGTGTGACAATGATGGACTTTCAGCGCTATAGGTTTGATTCCCACGTGATGGAATCAACCCACCATCATGATATCATCTACATCATCATCTCTCTCACTTTAGTAAGGGTGAGCACGGCGCTGAATTCTACACAATGTCTCGAACTATTTCCGTTTTCCACTTTCCACTGAATTCGTAATGTATTGTGTGTTGAGTGGCGGAACTCCTCGAACTTATAACATAATATTATAGTAATATGTGTAAACAGTTGTGCGAATGTACCATATTGTTACGTTAGTATTTACTATTTACAGTAGTTTGTTTCATTCTTAGTTTAGAAATTTTAATTTATGACATTATTTTTCAATATGACTTTTATTTACGAGGCCTTCGTGGCGCGGTAGCAGTGTCTAACTGAAAACGGGACGTGTGAGTTCGATTCTGACTTGGAGGAATGAGTTATTTTTAATATCTCGCTTTGGTAACTAAACAAACTACGGTTATACGAGTGATAATCAAATAATGATCCATTCAATACGCAATATCTCAAAAATTTAGCAATGCGTGGGGAACAAAGTGCCCTAAGATTGGGCTCCATTTACATATCCTGCTAAACGCGGGATACAGCGTGAAACTGAGAAATAATTTATTAGTGATCCATAAGTATGTTCAATTTTTTTATAAATCTTGCATTTAATCATAATATAATTAGTTTCGTACGTGATTCTATAAATATGCGAATTATTGTTCAAACACAAGCGACACGTTATATGTAACTATCGTGATGTAGTAATTTACGTTGTCATACTAACATTCCGTATGTTATATAATTATTTGTTTCATATTAGATGTATATTGTATATAATATAAACAAAAGTATACCAATAGCGCGGCGTTGAATTCCGCCAGTCAACACGCAATGCCTCCCGAATTTGGCGGAAAGTGTGGACCGGAATATCTTAGCACTAGGTTCCCAGGTTCCCTCGGTTACAGGTTATTTCTTTTTTTTATTTACATACAAAGATAATATTCAACGTCACTTATGAGATGCGTAAACAAATACCTACTTCAAATATGTATTAATAAAATCTTATCGGATTTTTATGACTCTTTAATCTTGCTTTTTACATAATTGGGTTTCGTAATAATATGAGTATTATATAACTGTATTGTTATATAGTTGTTATTTTGATTCACACCTAATATATAACGAGTTCAAATCCAGCTCTGGTAAAAATTTTACTTTACTAAATTTAGATAGTTTAAAAAGTATGTAAAAATATTCCGTTCTTTATAAAAAAAAATAGATCAATGGTTTAACATTTGATATGAAGTTAACAAATTACCAATTTGTTTCTGTAAATATTGTTTTTTGGAATGGAATAAAACAGAGGCCAGAGTCGTGGTAAGCACAATGATTGTAGTTACGTTACCATCTCGGGGAACTATTTTCATTTGTACTCTGGCAAGACAAAGATAATATCATGAATTTGAAAGAGTGTCTTGACACTAGGTTTTCTTTATTTACCCTCTTATATGAGAAAAGCGTAAAAGTATAGAAACAAGAAAAAATAAACATAAAATGGAATGTACACAACATACTAGATGCTTATGTTATATTTCAAATATGTATTGAAAGTAAAAACAACGAATAAGGGGATATGCCAATAAATTCGATAAACAAAAACACTCTTATATCTTATAAAGTTTATATAGGGAAAGGATAGAGGCAATATTTTGAACGTTCCGCTCTCTTCAAGGAACATTGGTACGTATGTTAACTTGTATGAGTTTCATTTTTATGAATAATTTATGTATTATGTATTTATGAGTACACATTGACTCTTGCATTTTGTAGACTGTAAGAATATTTCTATTAAAGATAAGCCTACTCTTGCCAGCAATGTTGTATATTTTTTCTATTATAAAAAATATATATATTGAAGCCATTAGTGGCGCAGTGTGACATGTGACTTTAAACGCGACTCGTTGTGGGTTTGATGCCCACTCGAGGAAATGAAATATTTAGGGGACGGAGTGTCTACACATTAGGTTCCCTCTGCATACCTTATGATATTTATATTCTTTCAGATATGACTTTGTAAAATGCGATGTTGGGTTCCGCCATATGACATGTAATGTTTCGAGAAGAAAACAATCATGTTTATCCAGAAATTAATTTTCTTAAAGCTGCCGTCTACAAGCAAGCTTTAGATAAATTCTTGTATGTTATACTTACCCTCTCAGAATTTGAACCAATACCCTACTACATTCAATTAATCTCCACTACACAACGGTATCTCATAAAATATTTCATCTTTAAACGTTCAACATTGGTATACAAAGCAAAACAATTATATCCAACTTATTACTTGCGTAGAAAACCTGAAAATTTCATATTAAAAAGATACCTTTTGATGTTTCACTTTGCGTATATCAAAAAATTATAGCTATTTCGCGTGAGCCAAAGTAACAATTCAAAGGGGCCTTGAAGGAAGCGCCGAAAACATCCGTTGAAAGACGAAACAAATAATAAATTAGGCGTCTAAGTGGCCGCGATTATCTTCTTGTACCTTACGCAAAGTTTTTAGTATGGAAAAATCAACTCTACTCTACGGTCTTTTGGTTTAAATTCACATGGAAAATGACACCAAAAAGGACTATATCTATTAGCCTCCCTTTAACTTACCAGATCCTTTATTCCCACAATGTTAAAAGCACTATCTATTGAAACATCTTAAAATAAAATAGAATATTCTCTGGCCACGTCTTGTCTAGCGCTCATACAATATTTATGCGTGAACATCGAACTTCGATTACTGGTAAGCTTAAGGTATTGAGTTCTGAATGGCTTAAATAATGTAGTGGTCTTTTAAAGTTTTTCTCAATTTTCTTTTTTTTTATTTATTTTTTTTAAACTTATTTTTACTACTACCACTATCGGGTAATTTTCAGGTGAGACTTTTGCAGTATTCCTTGTGAGAACGAAAATTCGTTCTGCCACATATACTTCCGACGATTGCACTGAAGGCGCTCCACGTGGTCTCTTCTCAGCTGTGTGTTTATTTTGTGTATTTTAGCTTTATCTTTTATCGTCAATCGTTGAATATATTCTGAACCACTTTTAGTGCTTGAGACAAATAATTGGGAGTGGTCTTTTTGGTTGCTGGAGTTTGCAGGCTTAAGGTAACTAAGATCCTCATTTCTGTACTCATATAGAATAACCTCCCCTACCAACCCTCCTAAGGCCTTTACGCTTCCCAGAAGAAGCTTATGCTCATAAAGAGAGTCATACCCGATGCGACTAATCTAGAAAGATTTCTCGTAGACATAAATGTCACAAAGAATTTGTTCTGTAAATTCCGGTATGGTTTGAATCCCGTCAATTAACTCCACTGAAAGATCTAGTGGGTAATTACCATCGAGTTAACGAGGTGCCATATATCTATATATATAATAAAACTGTTAAGGGGGTAAAATCTGTACATTGAATATAAACTAAAAAAAACACTTCAGGGGGACTTAATACAACTAATAGAAGGTAAAAATATAATTTTTGGAATTCTTGTCTGTCTGTCTGTTGTGACTCTTTAACGCAAAAACTACTGGACGGATTTAAATGAAACTTCTTTTGTTGCATAGCTATTAGTCTTCGCCTACATATAGGCTATAATTTATTTTGATAGCCCGAATACCTGATGTGAAGCCCTAGCAGCCCGCCTAATCTATAAGAGATATCAATACAACGCTTTAGGAAAAGTTATTCAGCGTGATGAGCATTTTCTGTTGACATAAAAAAAATCGATCCTACCACAAAGTGGAACCCCAGTCACCCAGCTAAACTTTAAAATATATAATCTGTCGTCTTTAAATAAATTATTGTACGTAATAAAAATTTTTTTGACGTTTATTAATATCATAATTATTATTTAGAATTGTTAATTCATAGTTTTTAGTTAAAATTAAGTAAATATCTTCATTTCACTTTATTAGTTAAGAGCGCCTATTATTATCTCAAAAGCAAACATATGTATGCTAATTTTAAAGTATATAATTTTATCAGGCGTTCTTTCATTTCTGTCAAAATACTTATTTATATTCATCCCCCCTCGCGAACACATCTTTTAATTCCCTTCATGAAACTTATATTTATACAGGAAATTTTTTATACAACTTCTATGACTACTATTATTATAAAACTAAAGAGATTGCTTAGTTGACGCGGTAATCTCAGAAAGTACGGATTTAAATTGAATAATTAGTTTTGTGTATCATAGTGCCTACATATAGGAATGTTTAGGCTATAAGTATTACATCACGATATAACCAATCGCAGAGGAGAAACATTAAAAAAATGTTGCAAAACTGGAGAGCTTGAGAGGTTCCATGCGTCCACCGCGCAAAGCTACGCAAAAATTACATGTGAAAAATAATTGTTCTCCTTCAAAAGTTCTAAGTAAAAGTCCATGATAGAAAATGTTTATCTCCTAAGCCTACCTATCCTACCATTTAAAACAAATCCGTATCCAACATGCACCTACAAATCACATTAGATATTATGACTGTTTACTGTAGATCGCCGCACGCAACAGGGTAGGCAAAGGGAACGTAGTGTTAAGACACTCTATTCATATTTTTCGATGAATTCTGGAGGCATTGTGTGTTCAGTGAGAAAACTCAACGCCGCGCTCGACACCAGAGCGAAGAAATGCAAATATTCGAAATTTAATTTCCTCAAGTGGGAATCGAACCCACAACGTGCTGCGGTACCAGTCACACTTTATGCCCCTACGTCACGACTGGTCTCATAATAACCTTTTACTAGATACATTTCAAAGCAATATGTTACAAGTTATTAGGTATTTAAAATGCAGTATAAGATAAAGATATCCTGTAGTATTATTGTATTAGTTACAAGCCACACACCCCGGCTTTGCACGGGTGCAACCATACACACAAGTAACATGTACTTACGTAAGTGCTAACGTGCTGTTAGTGTATAGTCTTCTATCATATTTTTCTATCCATTTAATCCTATATCTTATAAAACAAAGTCGCTTTTCGTGTCTGTCTGAACTTTCTAACTCTTCTTCTTCTAAACCACC